>JACEEZ010023818.1:149971-169971 GCA_016584305.1 Chionoecetes opilio | reverse complement strand
ATAGGGGAACTGAGGTGTCAAGGGGGAGGGATGTGGGAGAGGCAAGATAGTGTAAATACAGTGTTAGAAATGAGAATGCAATATTTAGATCTAGTATGTGTGTGTGTGTAACGTGTATGTGTGCGAGTGTACGTGTATTCATCTAGTTGTATTTTTACAGGGCCTGAGCTACAACTCATATGGCCCCGTCTCCATATCTATATTTTTTATCATTAATTCTTAGTGCTTAGTGTTGGCCGAAGCCACCACCCCGGGAGGCGGGTCACAAAGCCCCGGCTAACGCTCGGTACTCATTCACTGCTGGGTGGACAGGGGCTCGGGTTTTAAGGAAACAGCCCATCTGTCTCCGCTCCGCCCAGGGATCGAACCCGGGACTTCTAGGTTGTGAACCGAACGTGCTACGACTACACTACGGAGTATCTTGTGTGTGTGTGTGTGTGTGTGTGTGTGTGTGTGTGTGTGTGTGTGTGTGTGTGTGTTGTATAGTGATATGGTGATTGAAAGAGGAATCGCAAAATGGGAATGAGAGTGCAAGGCTGTGGGAACGGGATGAAGTAGCGAGGTTGGGAATACTTCACAAGGAATGGCAAACGGATACCGGGAGTGGGAATGGTGTCACTTGGAACAGATGCCCGGGACTAAACTTGAGAAATTTTGGAATCGTGTGCCGCCGGGAATGCCAGGTAATGTGTGAGACTGGAACAGGAATCTGGAACATTGGAATATGTGAGGAACAGACCCGCGAAGAAGGAATCCGAAATATGTCTCGAAGATATTGGCAGTCAGGAATCGAGAGGGAGAGAGAAGGGAAGGAGAGAAGAAGGGTGGGAGGGACTATTATATGGGAAGATTTCTACCACACGGAACTGAGAATGGGGGAGAGGAGAGAGGTAATAAAACTAAAGAGCGAGCGAAAAAAATTGAGTTGATGGTGTGCGATGAAAATTTTAAGGTTGTGAAATATAAATTTCAGTAGGGGTGAAGAGGGGAGAACGAGGGGAGCATCATAGAGGGGAGGTGTTGAGCCAAACGTGAAAGGGGAAAGGATAAGATAAGTACAGCATGAGAGGTGAAAGGAGAGAGAGAGAGAGAGAGAGAGAGAGAGAGAGAGAGAGAGAGAGAGAGAGAGAGAGAGAGAGAGAGAGAGAGAGAGAGAGAGAGAGAGAGAGAGAGAGAGAGAGAGAGAGAGAGAGAGAGAGAGAGAGAGAGAGAGAAGAGAGAGGAGAGAGAGGAGAGAGAGAGAGAGAGAGGCAATGATAGGAAAAATATAGTAAAGAGCGGTCATGGGAGAAATGTGAGTAAGAGGATAAAAAGGGTGCATGTGGAAGTGAGGGAAAAGTGAGGGTTTGTTAGAGAAACTCGTGAGGGGAAACAGGAACAGAGGGGAGGCAAGGAAAATATAGAATAAAGAAACTAGAAATGAAAATGAAACTACAAAGTTACCAAAAAATTGTAGGGAAGAAAAAGCATATATCAACTGGAAACATTAACAAAATACAGTACATGGATAGAAAACAAATTCGTATACTTTCCAAATCTTTTTATTTCCTGGCCGCACAATGGACACAACTCCATCACCCTGACAGGTAAACAGGGGCGCCATTAATACAGTTTTGGCGGGAACACGTGTAGAAAAACGGAGCACAGGTACGCAAAGGTTAAAAGGTTGGCGATCTGTCAGGTGAAACTGCTAATTAGAGTGACGGGCGAGAGGCGGCGAGGCGGACACGCAAAAATAATTATAAACATATAGGTGTGTGTGTGTGTGTGTGTGTGTGTGTGTGTGTGTGTGTGTGTGTGTGTGTGTGTGTGTGTGTGTGTGTGTGTGTGTGTGGGTGTGTGTGGGTGTGTGTGTGTGTGTGTCTGTGTGTGTGTCTGTGTGGGTGTGTGTGTGTGTGTGTGTCTGTGTGTGTGTGTGGGTGGGTGGGTTGGTGGGGGGGTTTAAACTCCCATATATACCAAAACCAGGTAAACATATATAAAAATACATAAATAGCAAGAATTAAATAAAAGAATATATAATACACAGGCCACCACGTGAGGGAAGGCAATGGAACGCCGCCGTGTGTGTGATGCGGACGAACGGCATGAAAGGCACCGAACCATTCTGAAACATGGCGCCGCGCTGAAAACTAAATACTGAATACTTTGAAACACAAACAAACAAAGCAAATCGAGCGTTCCGCGTCATCAGCGTCACCATCCGTCACATGTCCACTGCTAATCCACGTAGAGAAAGAGAGAGAGAGAGAGAGAGAGAGAGAGAGAGAGAGAGAGAGAGAGAGAGAGAGAGAGAGAGAGAGAGAGAGAGAGAGAGAGAGAGAGAGAGAGAGAGAGAGAGAGAAGATACTTTGATCCTATCTAGACACTTTGCAAGTACCAACTACAAGGTCATTGACTACACAATGCGCCACCACGCCAGGACGAACCTGGTGGGCTCGAACCGTTGACCGAATGCGCAGGGACGCTGCACACGCGAGCCCGCAGCTCTACCAACCGAGCCACCCTGACGGGTGGAGAGAGAGAGAGAGAGGAGAGAGAGAGAGAGAGAGAGAGAGAGAGAGATGACTTGGGAGGAGTGTGAAGTTGAGAAGGAATGAATAAGTGAGGCGGGAAGTGAGTCCATGATGAATAATGAAACAGCAATGGCAGGACAAGACACAGGCTTCACCCCTTACCCCTCCCCTAACCCCCCTCTCCTCCCAACTCCCCCTCTCCCCCCAACCCCCCCCTCTCCCTCCAACCCTCCCCCTCCTTCCCCTCTTCATAACTTCTCTCATTTATTACTGATGCTAAGTGACCTCGTTGAAATTTCTCCACCATTTCCTCCTCCTCCTCCTCTCCTCCTCCTCCTCCTCCTCCTCCTCCTCCTCCTCCTCCTCCTCCGCCTCCTCTTTATCCTCCTCCTCCTTTTCTCTCTCCTTTCCTTGTTAGCCTCCTCACTTTCTCGCTTTGATATTTTTTTCGCTTTTTTTTATCTACATTCTTAATTCTCATTTCTTAATTCATTTTCTTTACTCATTATCAAATTTTTTTCTTCTTATTTTCACAACTCATTCGTCTCAATTTCCCATTATTCTTTCTTCTCCGGGATTATATTTACCTTCTCCTCCTCCTCCTCCTCCTCCTCCTCCTCCTCTTCCTCCTCCTCCTCTCCTCCTTCTCTTCTTCCTCCTCTCTTAGTCTCACAGTTTCCTCGGCACCTCATTCTTTCTCTCCTCCTTTACATTCTTGCGTCAAGTGTGTACTCGTCCTCTTTCCATTAACTCATTCATCTTGGGTTACTCATTCCCTCACCCGCCCCCTCACCCGCCCGCCTCACCCGCCCGCCTCACCCGCCCGCCTCACCCGCCCGCCTCACCCGCCCGCCTCACCGCCCGCCTCACCCGCCCGCCTCATCCGCCCGCCTCATCCGCCCGCCTCACCCACCCGCCTCACCCGCCCTCTTCACCCACCCGCCTCACCCGCCAGCCTCACCTGCCAGCATCACCCGCCAGCCTCACCCGCCCGCCTCATCCGCCCCCCTCACCCGCCAGCCTCATCCTGCAGCCTCACCCGCCAGCCTCACTCGCCCGCCTCACCCACCAGCCTCACCCGCCAGCCTCACCTCGCCTCACAGCCTATTACTGTGACTCACGGTGCCGCCCTCACTGACTCACTTCCGATGACACTGGTCTCATTACGACCGTCCACAAAGCGCAACGGGAGTACTGTTGTCGTCTGCGTCTCTGTGTCTGTCTGTTTGTCTGTGTGTTTGTCTGTCTGTGAACACGATAACTCGAGAACAGATTGACGGATTGTAACGAAACCTGCTTGGTGCACTTTTGGGTGAAATATATCGGAAAAGTTCGACAATTGCTATCATACGACCAGGATGAAAGTCACTGCCAAAAGTTAAAGGTCTTACATAAATGCCTTACTAACGCAGTCAATATGAGAGTTACAACTATGAATTCACTTTGAAACTAATAGAAAACCCCATGAGACTGAACTGTTCATGACCTTGAAAATCACCTTTAAGGTAACTGTCAAGGTCAAATCAATTTGCATAAAATACTTTTTTTCTTTAAATATGGGATTTACAGCCATGGTGTCAATGCAGCACTAATAGGAAGAAGACATGCTAGGTCATGCTTCAAGTAAAATACGTTTTCACGGAATATCTCGCAAAATATGGGAGAGAGAGACATTGTGTCACTGGAAAACATACGCAAGAAATTCAATGGCGACCTATAAAATGACCTTGAAGGTCATATCAAGATCACCGACCGGACTGTCGTCTGAGCTCTCGAAGCTCTGACCATATAATTATTTATTGTTTCTTGACCATTGTCTCTATTTTTTTTTTTACATCACAAAGGACTGGCCAAGGGAAACAAGAAGAAGCACAAAAAGCCCGCTTAGTTGCCAGTCCCGATAAAGAAGACAAAGATTCACGCGTTTATAATTTTAATTTTCCTTCATTGTTAGGTCTAATGAGCATGGCTCATATTATCGATATAACAGAAATGCTGCTGCTGATGCCATTACTACTACTACTACTACTACTACTAGTAATACTACTACTACTACTTCTTCTAATGATAATAATTGACAACATTGCTAATAGTAATATTAATTATATCATTTTATAATTTTGTTTTGCAGATGGTTTTTTGTAAGATTCACATAATTGAAAAATTTGGTCATTTTTGTGAAATTGTAATTGTTTGTACAATTGATTTTTTTTGTAAAAAAACAACATTTTGGGGTTCGGGAGCAAAGGTACTGTTATAGACTGCTATCAGAATACTTAATTAGGGATAACCTGAACCCACAGGTGGTCCGCCTCGCTCACGGATTGGCGGGAAAGTTAAAAGCCACCGAAAGATTGATGTTTCACCATTATTCATAAATATGATTATCGTTATTACCATCATCAGGGTATTATTTTACGATGGCACCAAACTTCCCTACACAATTGGGAGCATGGTTTTTGTTTACCTTATTGTATTCTAAGAGACATTTTCTCCTTGAGCTTTCCGTCGCAAATCAATAGTTTCGGAGATATAGAACATTTTAGGTGGGGGGAGGAATATGTCTCCTTGTTTACAAAATGCCTCCCTCTTCCTCTTCTTATGACCTGCATCGCTTTTGTTTGGTATTTTATTTTACTTTTTTATTATTGGACCCAGTTAGGAGGTTAAAGGTAAGGTTAGGTTAGGTTAGGTTAGGTTAGGTTAGGTTAGGTAAGGTAAGGTTAGGTAAGGTAGCTACGGGTGCGCCTCCGAAACAAAAGCGATGCAGGTCACAAGAAGAGGAAGAGGGAGGCATTTTGTAAACAGGAGACGTATTCTTCCTCCCACCTAAAATGTTCATATCTCCGAAACTATTGATTTGCGACGGAAAGCTCAAATAGAAAATGTCTCTTAGAATACAATAAGGTAAACAAAAACCATGCTCCCAATTGTGTAGGGAAGTTTGGTGCCATCGTAAAAATTTACCATCAGCATTATCATTATTGTAGTTATTGCCAATATTGTATTATCTAACTGATATTTTCAAGACTTTTTCTAAAGCTCTAAGCGAGGCAGCCTCCTACCTTGTCTCTCTCTCTCTCTCTCTCTCTCTCTCTCTCTCTCTCTCTCTCTCTCTCTCTCTCTCTCTCTCTCTCTCTCTCTGTAAATGCCTTACAACCATCAAACGGTTCCTCTAGAATTACTTCCAACCTTTAATCTCACTCTCTTTAAGCCGCTGTGTTTGTAATTTACCCACGGCCTGATCACGCGAGGGCCACGCGATCGCCTGCTGTTACCCTTCCGGAAAGAGCTTAGAACTCAGTGGTTTTTGTGTGTGTGTGTGCGTGTTAGTGTGTGTAATGAGGAGAGAGAGAGAGAGAGAAGAGAGAGAGAGAGAGAGAGAGAGAGAGAGAGAGAGAGAGAGAGAGAGAGAGAGCAGAGAGAGCTGAGAGAGAGAGAGAGAAAATGCGAGGAGGAGAGAGAGAGAGAGGAGGCGAGTGAGGAGTGGAGGAGAGAGAGAGAGAGAGAGAGAGAGAGAGAGAGAGAGAGAGAGAGAGGAGAGAGAGAGAGAGAGAGAGAGAGAGAGAGAGAGAGAGAGAGAGAGAGAGATATTGTAAGTGACTGCCTGTCTGTCTATCTGTCTACCTGACTGATCGACTGACTGACAAACAAACAAACAGCAAGACAAACACACTCAAACAGAGGGATGAAATATGTACTCATAAAAACGATATATCCCCCTTTCTTTTTCTGTGTCTGTTTGTCTATCTTCGTCTCTCTGTCTGTATGTCTGTCATGTACGCTTTCTCTCTCTCTCTCTCTCTCTCTCTCTCTCTCTCTCTCTCTCTCTCTCTCTCTCTCTCTCTCTCCTCTCTTCTCTCTCTCTCTCTTCAAACTCTTTCCACACAGACCCTCTCTTTTCCCCTCAACATCACAAAAATTTCACCAGTCCAGTTTTCTGCACAACAACAACAACAACAACAAAACAACAACAACAACAGCAACAAAACAACACAAACAACAACAACAACAACCACGCCAACACACAGCAACCAGAAGTAACATTGTTTGTCGAAAAAAATGTATTCTGTGGCCAAAAGCAAAAAAAAAGTCAAGGAACAAGAGGGAAAGAATGAAGTTGCTAAGCCATTCGCTCCCTTATTGTCCTCACACAGTCTCGACACGATACCCACGAGAGAGAGAGAGAGAGAGAGAGAAGAGAGAGGAGAGAGAGAGAGAGAGGAGAGAGAGAGAGAGAGAGAGAGAGGAGGAGAGAGAGGAAGGAGAAGAGGAGCGGAGAGAGGGAGAGGAGAGAGAGAGAGAGAGAGAAGGAGATGAGAGGACGAAGAGACGAGAGAGCAGAGCGAGGAGCGAGAGAGGGAGAGAGAGACGAGAGAGATGAGAGAGAGAGGAGAGAGATGAGAGAGAGAGAGAGAGAGATGAGAGAGAGAGAGAGGGAGAGAGAGAGAGGAGAGAGAGGAGAGAAGGAGAGAGAGGAGAGAGAGAGAGAGAGAGAGAGAGAGAGAGAGAGAAGAGAAGGAGCGAGCGACGAGCGAGCGACGAGCGAAGCGAGAGAGAGAGAAGGAGAGAGAAGAGAGAGGAGAGAGAGAGAGAGAGAAGATGAGAGAGAGAGAGAGAGAGAGAGAGGAGAGAGAGAGAGAGAGAGAGAGAGAGAGAGAGAGAGAGAGAGAGAGAGAGCAAAACAACAGCTAACCTGTATTTAAGTTTTTCTGTATCTATTTTTTCTCTAGTACCCAGGGAGCCAAGTAAAAAATCGGTCCCGGCGTGCTGTAAAAGGTTGGCCTACAAAAATCCAATCTACATATACCTAGGATCATGATCTAGAGGGCCAACCTTCTGAAAAAGTTGCTGGAAATTTTTACCAGCCCAAAAACAAAATAATCGAGAATTCCAGCCACACCGGCACTAACTCGGACCTTAGTAGTGATGTTCTCTGCAATGATGATTCAGAGCATGTATTTCTAGTATTTTTCAGTGTTTCTAGGTGTGCATGTGAGCTTCGTGGTCAATGCATTGAGCTTACGCTGAAAAAACTTCTATTTCAGTGTAATTACCTCCGCCAACGAAGTTGGAGGAGTTATGTTTTCACCCCGATCTGTCTGTCTGTCTGTCTGTCTGTCTGTCTGTCTGTTAGTGTACAGGATTTCTCAAAAAGTTACGAATAGATTTGGACCAAACTCGGTATGCCAAGTCTATTTGGTATAAGAAAGAACTGATTTAATTTTGGATGAAATCTATTGACAACTGTTGGCAACCAATTGATGAAATATTCGGCCGGAGGTATGCGCTCATACTGAGTGCATATATATATATATATATATATATATATTTATACGTATATTTGATGAAATATTCGGGCGGAGGTATGCGCTCTACTGAGTGCCCCCCCCCCCTAGTTATGATTATTTTATGCTAAGCATTGAAACAGAAGATGAAAATGTAGTTGTTGATTTGACATTCGTTATTTTCTGTTTCCTATGACTTCTGTTTTGTGCTATAGTGGTGGTGGGTAGTTAATGTGCTTTTTTATTTTATTTGTTACAGGCTTCTGAAAAACAAGATGAGCAAAGGAGTGAAAAGAGGAGCAGCAGGAACGGTGTCTCTCAACCCGCCAAAAAGAATGAATGAGTCTGTGGATTACTCTAGGTGTGTCATATGCCAAGACTCGTCTGAGGTAGAACTGATGAAAATTCAGACTACATCTGTACCAAAGTTCCTTGATGCTATGAATGCTCGGCAAGATAAAACGTACTCAATGCTTAAAGATGAAGTAAGAAATGAAGCATGGACCACAGACAAATCTCCTAAGTGGCATACAAAGTGTCGGAACTGGTATACCCAGAAAAAGATTTACACCTTAGCTAAGAAAAAACGTCTTGGAGATGAACCAGCTCCCACCTGCAGTGCTGGCTAATCTTCAAGCAGCGCATCATCACTGGAATCACCAATCAAAACTAGGAAATATGCTCCAGCATTTGATGCAAAAAACAACTGTGTCATATGTAACAAAACATGGCACCAGGGAAAGAAACCAACCAGCAAGGTATCAACCCAACCAAACTAAGCCAGCAAGCAATGCATGACAAGGCCAAACAGTTGGGCAGGCGAGATATCCTTTACAGACTGATTGGCCAAGGGCATGACATGGTAGCAAATGATATTTGCTACCACAAACCATGCATGAACGCTTTTAGAGCTACACGGATCAGTAAAGATAGATCACCTAATCAGACAATGTATGACTTGGCTTTTGACCGTCTGATAGAGGAACTGGAGGCTCCATTGTTCGAGGAGAAGTGTGGATTTCTAATTCAAACACTAGGAAATAGATAGAGAAATGCTTCGTGATGTTGGTGTCAAAACAGCATCCACTTATCATTCTACAAGTCTGAAAGGGAAACTGCAACAGAGGTTTGGTAAGAGAGTCTTAGTAATTGACCAGACATCAGGATCGGGCTTCATCTGTTCATCATCCATCTCACTGGGTGATGCCCTTGAGAAATTAAGAATTTTGGAAGTACAGTCGTCTGTAGATGAAAAGCAGCAAACCATACAGCAAGTTTATTGAGAAAGGATATAAAAACTTACAAGAAAGAACAGATGCACTACCAATCACAAGAAGTATCATTTGAAGCTGCAGAAAAGGTTGTCCCACAGTCTGTCTTCAATTTTGTTGTCACACTTCTCTCTGACAAAGGAGAACTGCAGCAGTTTGATGACCTACAGGACCTGGCGACGGTTAATCCAACAATTAAGCAAAAGTCACTAGTACTGTCTCAGCAAATCTTGCACCATGTAGCTGGAATACCAACACCACTAGGCATTGCCACAGCTTACCATCTTTACAACCAAACACGCAGCAAATCACTTATCAACCTGAACAACAGACTTGGCCAAGGAATCAGCTATGACAGCCTGCAACGCCGACTAACCAGGGATAGCGAAAATATTATGCAACAGGTTGAAGAGGATGGTGTGTTCATCCCTGCTACAATGAGCCACAGCCACGGGACAGTGCATGTCTTTGCAATGGACAACCTGGACTGGAAAAAGAAGACACTAGATGGGGGAAGCTTCAATGCTACAACTGCTTTGGATTGGACTTTGGAGAAGCAGATGTGAATTCTCAAGGCACCGTAACGACAGACGTCATCCAGCAAGCCAGAGAACGGCTGGTAGCTGTGTATACAAAGAAGGATGATGACTTTAAAGGCTCTGCACTGGGAGACTTAAGAGTACATAAATTCTTAAACAATAAGTCCACACTTTTGAAACTTCTACCCCCAACTGAAGACGCATTTCTGTTGCATGTGAAACGGGCAGCACTGGCTACAATACTTGACAAAACAGCGCATATCCCACAACCAAATTTGGAACCATTTACTAATTTTGGCTGGTCACTAGTAGAAAACAAGCTTTTGCCAGTTCCATCCACATTACCAGGATGGCCAGATCAAATGTCCAAGAATACCTCGTGTGGCTGTCCGAAAGGCTGCAACAGAAACTGTTCCTGCAGCAAAAAAGACATTCCTTGCTACATTGGTTGCCGTTGCCAGGGATCAGAAAGAAAATGTAGTCGTATAAAGTGCATTGTTACACTGGATGCAGACAGCAGTGACTCTGATATTGACAGTTAATGTACATGATCTATTCCATGTGACAGTATTATAATTATTCTGCCATTATTTTAATGAGATTTATTAAGTGTTGTACAACCATTACTTTTGTTGCTTTTCTCATAAGCATAACTGTCACAGATAATCATTATATCGAAATGTAATGTTTGCTTCAGATGTTTATTTGACTACGTAAACTAGAATACAAATTTTTGATTTCTAATTATATGGTTATTTGTCAAGACCTAAGTAACTAAATACCAAATATGCCAATAATTTACATTAGTTTGTAGTTAAAACAGAATTGAGAGCAATCTTTTGCATTGAAAACGTGAGTAGATAAAGTGTATAGGGACAAAAGCTACGATTTTCGAACCTATGGGGTCATATTAGTTTTTGACCTCCCAAAATTTTCAAGCAGCTTTTTCCCGGGGTTGGCCCTCTAAAACATGTTCCTAGACACCTGTAGATGTGATTTGCATAAGCCAACCTTTTACAGCAAACCGGGACGAATTTTGGAAAAGATCGGGTTTGGCTCCCTGGGTACTCTCTCTATCATGGAATTAACTTTTAATGGCAAAATATTTTTCATTCTTCCATATTTTGTGTGTGTGTGTGTGTGTGTGTGTGTGTGTGTGTGTGTGTGTGTGTGTGTGTGTGTGTGTGTGTGTGTGTGTGTGTGTGTGTGTGTGTGTGTGTGTGTGTGTGTGTGTGTGTGTGTGTGTGTGTGATTGTCTATTTGCGTGCGAAAGCTTTACGTTCAACCGTCGCCACTACCACTACTACTACTACTACTACCATCATCACCACCGACACTACCACCACCACCACTACTACTACTACTACTACTACTACTACTACTACTACTACTGCTACTTCTACTACTACAACTACCACCACTACTACTACTACTACTTCTACTACCACCCCCATCACTGGTTCAGCTGCTACCACGACCAGCCTCCTCTTACTCCTACTCCTTCTCCTTCTCCTTCTTCTGGCCTCCTTCCTCCTCCTTGCCTGCGTCTACTAATAACCCGAGCTGAATCGGCTGGAAAATTGTATAATGTGTTGAATTAGGTAACTGCCATTGACCGGAATGAAGGCCTAGGGTAGCGGTGAGGCACGAGAGGAGGAGGAGGAGGAGAGGAGGAGGAGGAGGATTCAGAAGGGATGAGATGGAGGAGGAAAAAGAGAAGGAAAAGTAGGAGACGAGAGAGAGAGAGAGAGAGAGAGAGAGAGAGAGAGAGAGAGAGAGAGAGAGAGAGAGAGAGAGAGAGAGAGAGAGAGAGAGAGAGAGAGAGAGAGAGAGAGAGAGAGAGAGAGAGAGAGAGAGAGAGAGAGAGAGAGAGAGAGAGAGAGAGAGAGAGAGAGAAAGAGAGAGAGAGAGAGAGAGAGAGAGAAGGAGGAGGAGGAGGAAAGCGTATAATCAGACATGAAGGAGGAGGAACATAGCACGCAAGGATGAGAGATGAGGAGGAGGGATAAAGAGGAGGAGAGGAGGAGGAGAGTTTAACGAAAATTACAACAAAATCCGCGTCTTGGAAAGAGGGGAAAGAGGAGGAGAGGAAGAAAGAGAAAGAGAAGAAGGGCAAGAAATATTAGAGAAACAAAAATAGAAAAAAAGCAAGAGCCACTCGAGGACAAAAAGAAAAGAGAAATTACGAATTACTTTTACAATATTGCGTTACTGTTATAATGATATACCCTTATACGATATACCTTATAATGTTATAATGATAGACCCTTATACGATATACCTTATAATGTTATAATGATAGACCCACGTGTTAATAATACGCTTATATACTTGGATTTATACTTAGATTAATAACAACAAATGTGCTTAATATTATATCCTACATAAAATTCCATTGAAAAAATCAGCATTCTTAAAACAAACACAGATTCTTTATAGAAAACAAATAAATAAATAAATAGGAATTAATGTTTTTTATGATGAATTTATCACTCTTAAATGTAAACAAAAAGTCCATCCATCGGAGAAAAAAAATGAAGTTTTTTTTTCATGGCGCGGGGTGTCTATGTGTCGTTTTGGACATGATTAACGAGGCTGTTTAACGTAACGAATGTGTTGACGCGTTCCGTTCTGGTTCAGGTGAACTTATTCGGTGCTTCAGTTCTGCTTCAGGTTCTGTTATTCGGTGCTTTATTTATTTCAGTATTCTGTTATTCGGTGCTTCAGTTCTGCTTCAGATACTCTTATTCGGTGCTTCAGTTCTGCTTCAGTTCTCATATTCAGTACTTCAGTTCTGCTTCATTCTCGTTTTCGGTGTTTCAGTTCTGCTTCAGGTTCTCTTATTCGGTGCTTCAGCTATTTCAGTGCTTCAGTTATTTCAATTTTTCAATGTTTTAATTATTTCATGGTTTCAATTATTTCAGTGTTCAAGTTATTTCGGTGCTTCAGTTATTTCAGTCACGCATCCCCGATTGGCTTCAGGTGCGATGCGGTGTTTGTGTTTGTGAGTGGCAGGGTGTCGGTGTGTGAGGGATTGTGTTTTGATACGCCAGCCTGAATCTAATTAGCTAGTTTTCTCTCTCTCTCTCTCTCTCTCTCTCTCTCTCTCTCTCTCCTCTCTCTCTCTCTCTCTCTCTCTCTCTCTCCTCTCTCTCTCTCTCCTCTCTCTCTCTCTTATATATATTATATATATATATATATACTGTGTGTGTGTGTGTGTGTGTGTGTGTGTGGTGTGTGTGGTTGTGTGTGTGTGTGTGTATGTGTGTGTGTGTGTTTTCGCTTGAGAGGGATGCGGCAGTTTTCTAGTGCTAAATATTTAATCCCTGCCTCAAATAACGCCGCTGCATGGAGGAGAGAGGGGAGAAAGGGGAGGACTGGACTTTTCCCCTCACCACCAATCACGCCTCCCCTGTAGAGGTAGTTACTGGTCCATAAGTGGTCGTTAGTGGCCCTCTTAAGCAGTGGTGATTCGCTCTTCTTACCCCAATCAGTCTGTTTTCCCCTCGCGAGTCAGGCGACCTCCCCTCAAGTGCTCATAACTTTCCCCTCAAGTAGCTGTTGTTATATTTTTCCTCTGTCATTTATTGCGTTATTAATATCCTGTCTTTATCTTTGTTGGTGAAGTGCTATTTCTTTTTTCCTTAATATTAATACACAGTAGCTACTTTTATGCTTCAAGATGTGCTTGGTTTCCCTTCAGGATATTGTTGCTATTAATGCTTCATTGTATCTTTTTTCCCCTCGCCAGATGTAAATTTCCTCTCCTCCGCACTTACAGCATGACAACATTTCCTTACTATATTTTCATTTAATAAAAGATGCAACTTTTCGCTTGCTTAAAGATGAATTTCGTATCTTCCCGTATTCAGTAGTTTCTCCTACAACACTAATTTAACTACACAAATTTAAGGTTAATATGAATTTCTTCCCCCATAATTTACGAGAGAGAGAGAGAGAGAGAGAGAGAGAGAGAGAGAGAGAGAGAGAGAGAGAGAGAGAGAGAGAGAGAGAGAGAGAGAGAGAGAGAGAGAGAGAGAGAGAGAGTGAAGATTGGACGTAAGGCAAGATATACCAATCTGCCGCAATGACAGAATTTAGATTTAAATTTGAAATAATTTGGCAAAGTTAAGTTAGTGATGAAACACCTTTAATTTACCTTCCAAAGTTTGTCTTCTCACTAATGATACACTTGTCAACGATTCTCTGTTGCGTCTATGCACAATTTTCCTTGTTTCCTCTTTATAACTCTTATATATAAAAAAGAAGCTGAAAAAAATACTCGTACCCATACAAACTTTGCCATTTTTTGCACCTTGACCAAACTTTCAGGCGGAATTTTGTCAACAAACTCACCGTTGCGAAAGAAAGAAAACCCCCCCCCCCAAGGGTTACACATATTAGAAAGCCCTAATCTAAATACATATACTAATAAATATAATAAAAAAACTTTCCTACAAGATTTAGCCCTGCAGCAACGGGTGTCTAAATATGTTATGTTATTCAGCCCCACATCGCCGCTACATCCCCCCTCCTCATGTCACATCGCCGCTACATCCCCCCTCCTCATGTCACATCGCCGCTACATCCCCCCTCCTCATGTCACATCGCCGCTACATCCCCCCTCCTCATGTCACATCACCGCATCCCCCCCTATGTCAAATCACCGCTACATCCCTCCTCATGTCACATCGCCGCTACATCCCCCCTCCTCATGTCACATCGCCGCTACATCCCCCCTCCTCATGTCACATCGCCGCTACATCCCCCCTCCTCATGTCACATCGCCGCTACATCCCCCCTCCTCATGTCAAATCGCCGCTACATCCCCCCTCCTCATGTCACATCGCCGCTACATCCCCCCTCCTCATGTCACATCGCCGCTACATCCCCCCTCCTCATGTCCACATCGCCGCTACATCCGCCCTCCTCATGTCACATCGCCGCTACATCCCCCTCCTCATGTCACATCGCCGCTACATCCCCCCTCCTCATGTCACATCGCCGCTACATCCCCCTCCTCATGTCACATCGCCGCTACATCCCCCCTCCTCATGTCACATCGCCGTACATCCCCCTCCTCATGTCACATCGCCGCTACAACCGCCCTCCTCATGTCACATCGCCGCTACATCCCCCCTCCTCATGTCACATCGCCGCTACATCCCCCCTCCTCATGTCACATCGCCGCTACATAGCCCCTCCTCATGTCACATCGCCGCTACATCCCCCCTCCTCATGTCACATCGCCGCTACATCCCCCCTCCTCATGTCACATCGCCGCTACATCCCCCCTCCTCATGTCACATCGCCGCTACATCCCCCCTCCTCATGTCACATCGCCGCTACATCCCCCTCCTCATGTCACATCGCCGCTACATACCCCCTCCTCATGTCACATCGCCGCTACATCCCCCTCTCTATGTCACATCGCCGCTACATCCCCCCCTCCTCATGTCACATCGCCGCTACATCCCCCCTCCTCATGTCACATCGCCGCTACATGCCCCTCCTCATGTCACATCGCAGCTACATCCCCCCTCCTCATGTCACATCGCCGCTACAACCGCCCTCCTCGTGTTCCCCAAAACCTATATATTCTAGACCTATACATTCTTAGATATATAGGTCTTGATATTCCCTCTGCCTCATCCTCCAAATGTTCCGATAAGAAAACAAATGAACATCAAAGTAGGGCTTAACTCTAATCAAGAAACATCGGCATTATCATCAGTGCACAGACTTAGAAATTTTTCTGGATACTTATCCTATAGCAAATAAAAAAAAAAATGTGTGTGTGTGTGGTGTGTGTGTGTGTGTGTGTGTGTGTGTGTGTGTGTCATTCACCCATGGTCTTTGTCCACGCGAGCTGGCTCGCGATCGCCAGTTTCACCCTCTCAGTGCGAGCTTGGAGCTCATTATTACCGATCTTTGGGCAATGCTGGGACCTCACACACCACACACCCCCATCCCCTTGCTCAAGGGGGACAGTAACCGCCCGAATTTGTCAAGTGAAAAATCCCCGGGAGCGCGAGGATTCGAACCGCCTACCCACAGAGTGAGAGACCAGAACGTTATCAACCTGACCATCGCGCGGTGTGTGTGTGTGTGTGTGTGTGTGTGTGTGTGTGTGTGTGTGTGTGTGTGTGTGTGTGTGTGTGTGTGTGTGTGTATGTGTGTGTGTGTGTGTGTGTGTGTGTGTGTGTGTGTGTGTGTGTGTGTGTGTGTGTGTGTGTGTGTGTGTGTGTGTGTGTGTGTGTGTGTGTGGTGTGTGTGTGTGTGTGTTGTGTTGCTGGCGCGCGCGCGCGTGGTGTGTGTGTGTGTGTGTGTGTTGTGTGTGTGTGTGTGTGTGTGTGTGTGTGTGTGTGCGTGCGTGCGTGCGTGCGTGCGTGTGTGTGTGTGTGTGAGATTAACCAGGTTCAGGTATATTTTTTCATAGCAAAAGTGATTGAAGGACTTCATGAATTTCTGCAAATGGTATGAAAATTAGATGATGATGATGATAATAAGGATGATAATATGAGTCTTTGTTTGCTTTGGTCACTCGGCCTCACACCCACACATCGAGTAGGACTGAGACATTCAACGGTACTTCTGATATTCGTTATTTTGTTGAAAATATATTCCCTTTAACATAAAAGTGGAACTCATTAACTTCAACAACACTGACAGGAACTACAGGCTTAATTAATGCCCCGGGAGACAGAACAAAAATTTGTTACCCTTAATTATATTCAATTTCATGATTCATTGTATCAAAACCTGCGCATTACTTGCGCACGTTCACACTGTTCTGGTTTAAATCTTTATACACATTAGCGAACATTCCAGCGTGGTAAATCATATAATTATGGAAATTTCAATTTTTTCATCACCTGCGATTATGGAATTAGTTTTAAAGTTACGAAACTTTTCTATAATTTATTCCTTCCATCCACTTACAAGAAAACTGAAAATCACGTGGGAGCCTAGAAAAACTTAAAATATATACTGCTACTACTACTACTACTACTACTACTACTACTACTACTACTACTACTACTACTACTACTATTTATATTACTGTTTCTACTACAGCAGACTTCTGCTACTGCTAATGATAAAAACAATATAATAAAATTAATGATAACAACAATGACAATAGCAGCAGCAATAACATCAAACTTCTTACATACAATCCTTTTCCACACACGCATGGTATTAAGTGACTTGAAGGAACAGAAAAGACGCGTTTACTATTATTATCCTCTTAAGGCTAGCATAATAACACTGTGCGGTGCAAGATTTTTACAGCGACGAGGAACAAAAATGTAGTAAGCCGGAGAGGCGAGTAAGGCTTTATAGGACAATGGCTGGGATTCCAACCCTGGTACTACAGAGGCTGGATATCATTTTGACCGATGAAACCATGACTGACTATAAATGACCAAACATACTTTAAATCTGTTAATCTATTGCTTACTGTTTAATTATAACTTATTTTTGTTTGCCACTACATTACGTGTAAACCACAGAATAAAAACCAGATTCCTTCCTTTGATCTCTGGTAATGGAATTGGAACCTTTATAGATACAAGGTTTGGTTCAGAGACACTTACATAAACCTGCTGAAACCACAAACCAACACCATGACTACATTTATCTAACTACCGCGGCGCTTGAGTACACTGTAGGGCAATGTACCAGAATTAATCGTGTACTGTACATGTGTTTAACATTACCATTATTAAGAGGGAATTGTCTAGATACGCTTTACATTTGCTGCTTTAATTTCCCTTGAGCCGGAAAACCCTCCCCGCGAGTGTGTGTTTAAGTAGATGAAACTGAATCCCACGGAGACGGGGAACAAAATATCATGTACCCACCCACGCCCGCTTAAGGATATTCCCACGCCCACCAAGGAGTGCTTAGGAGAGGCTCGAACCCACGCTCTTTCATGTCGGGAATCGCGTTCTTTACCACTTTGCCACGCTGTAATTGATTCTATTTTTCTCAGTTGTTTTATGCTTAGAATAAAGATATACTCGCTATCTTGATTATAAAAGACATAACGTGAATGACAGGAACACAACGTTTTCTTTATAATAATGCTTTTCCAGAGGCTATTAGAAGAAGCTAGTTACAATATCCTTGAGCTTGCTTGGTGTGGTTTGTCATGGTATATAATGTTATATAGCATTTTCACGTTATTATTAATTATTTATCATTGATATTATATTAATCACTATCATTAATCGTTATTATATTAATGACCTATTTATCATTATTCGCGTTATATAATATTTTCATTGTGTTATTGTTCTACATTATTGCAATCATGGTGCACATACATGTGTGGTAGGCATCCCCTCCAGACATGAGTTCGTACAGTGAAGTGTTGCCTTAGTACAACAGTGAGATAGAATGAATACTTAAGTGAATAATGGCTGGCGTGTATAGTGACCGGATTATTCAGCCACGCGGGTCTATGCTCGGGTCTTGTTCTTCATTAATTATACATTTTGTATTGCTTCCTTAAGGTTAACGAGTCGAAAAGGGAAGCTAATCATTGTATTTTGTGCGCGTTACATGGTTAAGAGTGAATGATGATGATGATTATAATGATGACATAAAAAAATCGAGTCTCTAATAATCCTGATCGTGATAATGACAATACGTGGAAACTATTTGTCTATAAGGAAAGCAAAGCATCAACTGTTCTCGGCGTTGTTGTCATCAAAAGCTGCCTCTTATTGTTTACTGATCTTGTTTATTGTTGTTATTTTGTTTTTTTCTTATGTTTCATTCGTTTATCATTTCCTTCCTATTTGTTGATTGTTTTCCTACTGTTGTTACGACGTTCTTACATTCATTATTGTTTCTTTTCTTATTCACTATTGTATTAATCTTGCTGAGGCTAATCTTGCTATTAATCCATGCCTGAGGGGGTGGCTGTGACTCTTTCATTGCCTTTCATTTATAATTTTTTTCTCATTCATCCGTCTATTCAGGTCGTTCTTCCGTCCTGCAGGTCACGCGTGCCACCTCGGCCTTCAACCAAAAGTAACCTAATGAATCTAACGTAAACTTTAAAATTTGACGACCCAGCGTAGAGTACCTTTAAAAAGATGACAGCAGAGGTAGCTTACTTTTGAGGATTATATTAATCAATCGAGGAAAATTGTCTAAGAGGATGAACAAAAAATACACACGGTCGCATTCATGAACAAAAGCCACACTGTGTTGTTTGTTATTTGCTAGAAAAATCGTGAACTAGGCAATTATCCAACAACAGCCACGACAATGAGCAAGTTTTTTACATTTTCACCACACAACTCCCCTGTTACAAGTATCCTTCAAGGTCTGAATCAGGTGAACACAAAGAAGAGTTTGCTATTTGTTGCTACTGGCTATGTAGAGGATGCGTTGCCCTTACTCGATGGTTCTTTTCGTTTATATTTCCGTCATTTCTAACACCATCTCCACACTGCAGTACTCTCACCACCTGGTCCGGGGCTCTGTCAGTCCTGCACCACTATCGGCGTGGGTAGTGAAAGGCGACAGGAGTAAATAAATAATGTCAGACATCAACCTGCTGTCAAGTGAACGGAAAGCGAGAACAAAACCTTTTATGGAACGTTTATGGAACTTCTTTTCTAACGTAATAATACAGAAGTGTTCCCCGGAAATTAACTAATTAAATTCCTAACCTATGCCATTAATGCTGATATTGTACACATATCGCTGTAACTCATAAGTGAAATATTAGTGTCATTAATTTCCCAATGCAATGTTAATCCTTGGCGGAATTAATCTCTCGTATATTATTCATTGCGCAGGAAAATATTTAACCCACAAAAAAGAACCGCAACCATTTTCCTCATATTGGTTCATTTAAAGACAAAGGGAAGTGAAATATGCACCACAGTCACCCACCACCACTTTTCCTCCACCACCACTTTTCCTCCACCACCACTTTCCCCCAACACCAAGTCCACTTTTCCCCCACCACCAACTCCACTTCTCCACACCACCAACTCCACTTTTCCCCCCACCGACTCCACTTTTCCCCCACCACCATCTCCACTCTCCCCCCAGCCTAGCCTTGGCTCCGGCTCTCCATCGTCAGGCAGAACATGGCAACATCACCACTAATCCTATTTCCTTTTCCCTCAAACCAACGGGACTGGCCACAAATATTTCCTTTCCGCCTCATGATTACTCGGATCCTTCAAAACACACGAACTTCGATGCTGATTCGAACGTGATTACCTGTTTCATTCGGGGCTTCGGTGGATTATTAGACTGAAGCAGTAGAGAGTTCCGTCCTTGCGCTATTTTCACCATACACACCCAGATAGATAGATATAGATATTTTATTTTACGCAAAAATGCATACAAAGAAAT
>JACEEZ010023818.1:137471-142471 GCA_016584305.1 Chionoecetes opilio | reverse complement strand
GCGGCGAGTGGCGGCCTTTTAGAGTGAATCACGTTAACACTGTGGATTTGGGGGTTGAGTAATCCGCAGGGCGGTGAGTAATCCATAGGGTGGTGAGTAATCCACAGGGCGGTGTTTAATCCACAGGGTTGGTGAGTAGCGGCCGTGGAGTGAGTCACGTTAACACTGTGGAGTTGAGGGTGGTAATCCACAGGGCTGGTAATCATAGGGCGGCGAGCGGCGGCCGTGGAGTGATTCAGCGTTAACAGGAAGTTGCGCAGAATGCGCCGTGAGGTCGTGCTGAGGGCGCAAGGAGGCGTCAGAGGGTGAATTTGGCTGCGCTGAGTGCACATAGGCCACTGAGGCGTATGGGGGAAGCAGGGCCCGCGCTAAACACGCATAAGGCCGCTGGGGGACGCAGTGAGCCGTCTGGAGGAGGGCAGCGGCCGCGCTAAAAGCGCATAGGCCGCAAGTGAGGCTCGGAGGAAGCAGGGCCCGCGCTAAATGCGCATAGGCCGATGAGGACGCAGTGAGGCGCCTGGCGGGGTGTGGCCCGCTGAATGCGCATTTGGCCGCTGAGGACGCAGTAAGGCGTTTTGAGGGCAAAAATGCCCTGAGGAAGGCACAGAAGGTGCCCGGGGGGGTTGGGGGGGGAAACCTGTATAGGTGGCGTACACGTAAACGTGTAATTCTCCCTATCCCGCTTAATCTAGCAAACACCAGTGGGAAACTGGAGGCTAGGAATATAGAGCGGGAAGCAATGGGACGAATGCTTCCGAAGACGCAGGTCCCACGACTAGGAGAGGGGTGCTCTTGTGTTCCAGCAAGGCATAGAAAAATTTTATTTCTATGCCGAGATGGACAGCACCCGTTTAAGCCACCTAAAAAAACCATTTTACACTCTGGGTCACCATTTTTAAAATAAGGTGGAGGGTTCATAGCTTTGGTTTAAAATGGAATTTAAGGATACTCATTGTCCCGTTCAGGTTCCTTTTATTTCACAAATTCTGAAGTATATATACAAATTCATTTCTCAGAAATAATTGTTTTCCAAGGTGTTATGCAAACTCTCGCCAAGACAGCGAGTTTCACCAAGGATACTCCTGGTGTGTACTGCTGATTTTACGTTGTACAGAATTGATATATATTGATAAGCTGATAACAAGCAAACACCTGATAATTACCATAACAATGATTGAAGGCTAAATTAGAATAGTCCCGTGCTATTCTGAATCTCTGTATAGAGACCGCTGGTGGTAGAGCACGGGGAAAAATGAAGACTGAAGGGGTGACTCTTTTTAGTCGCTACAAACTAATGGTTCCCCAGACGGCCGTAGCGGGGGGTAAGAAGGAACGTAGGTGGTGCTCTGTCCCGGAGAAGGGCACAGTCACTTGTTCCCGTCTGGTGGGGCGACATGGGTGGAGTGGGAAGGGGCGGCGGGGGCCTGGGGAGCTTGATGGCTGCCAGGTGGGGCTGTTTGGGGATTTAGTGCCTTGTGCATGATACATAAACCTGCCACATCCCAGCGGCTTCTGGAGGGGTTGGAAGAAGTCAGGGGGCGTGGTGGGGACGTTATCGATAACCAGTCGCTGGGCTCTTCTCTGGACGCGGTCTAGTGTGGCCAAGTAAGAGGCGGGCAGGAAGACCATTTCTAGGGGGAGTATTCCATTAGGGGACGTACCTTAGCCTTGTAAGAACCTCAACCCCTTGGCATCTAGAAGGTGGGGAGATTGCGCCGGACACTGCTGAGTCTCCAGGGGCCCAGTTTTTAGCTACTCTCCTGGCATGATGGTGAAGGTCAGTCCCGCGTCAAACTCCACCCCAAGGATGGAGATGGATCTCTGAAGGGGGAGTGATCTGCCTCAAGCGTATGTCCGGTGCAGGCAGTTTGGTGATGTCTTGCCTGCGGGAGATAAGCAGAGCCTGGGGTTTTTTCAGGGGCCAGGCTGACCTGCCATCGACTACTCCAGGTGACGATGTTGTCCAATGCCCGGTGATGCGGCACACGTGTCCTGCCAGTCACGTCTGCGCAGGGGAAGGCAAGGGTTGCAGTCATCAGCGTAGGCCTGGGCCTCAGGAATGAGCTGGAGAATGTCATTGAAATAGACATTCCACAGAAGAGGCCCGAGTACGCTGCCCTGCGGGACGCTGGCGTGGATGGGTTGCTGGCTGGAAGTGTGGCCGTTGATCACCACCCGTAAGGTCCTGTCTTGGACGTAGTCCTGGATGAGCTGCAGTAGGGCGCCGCGCACTCCCAGGCTCCTCAGCTTGGCAGCGAGACCTCGGTGCCACACCCTGTCAAAGGCTCCGGCGATGTCCAAAGCCACGACAAAGGTGTCCATTCCTCTATCCAGCGAGTGGTTCCAGGAAGCAGACTGAAGGAGGAGCAGGTCTGCAGCTGACCTTCCCTGCCTGAAACCAAACTGCTTGGAGTTGAGGAGATGGTGGGCGTCCAAGAAGGTGTTGATCTTGGCGGTGATGAGGGCTCTCTGTCTCTGTCTCTGTCTCTGTCTCTGTCTCTGTCTCTCTCTCTCTCTCTCTCTCTCTGCCTGTCTGTCACTCTCTCTCTGCCTGTCTGTCTCTCTGTTTGTCTGTCTGTCTGTCTGTGTCTGTCTGTCTGTCTGTCTGTCTGTCTCTGTCTGTCTCTCTCTCTCTCTCTCAACTTGTCCCTAACTCAGTGCAAATATCAATTAGTCGGTCAATTGTAAACGTTAGATTGAGAGGCAACACAACACGAAGGAGCTTGACTCAACTTGACTCAACTCCCGTGAATCTTTGTGACCTGACTCGACCTGGCGTAGCGGGGGATGACCTAAGGCGTCGTGTGGCGTCGTGTGAGGGCGTGGCATGACCTATGGGCGTGAATGACCTGGCAGAGGAGGTGGGCGGCTGGCAGTGCCTCGGTTTGTCCTGGATCAGCCGAGCGAGCAAGTCGATCTAACAATTTACATATTAATGGAGGAACACGGGTGTCCCTCCTCGACTTGTCGAGGGAAGGAGGGAAGGAAGGAAAGAGGGAAGGAAGATGGGAAAGAGAGAAGAAAGGATGTAAGGAGGAAGGATATGAGGTTTGAAGCGACGGGAGGAGGGAGGGAAGGAATGCAAAGGAATACAAAGAAAGAACAGACAGCAACAGCCCTACTGGGCCAAACGAGGCTGTCTGTGTGAAGGAAGGAATGAAGGAAGGAAGAAGGAAGAAAATTTGATAAAGAAGGAGGAAAGGAGTGTGGGAAGAATGTAATTACGTAGAGAGGGAAGGAAGGAAGGAAGGAGGGAAATAAGGAGGGATAAGATAAGATACTTTGATCCTATCTAGACACTTTGCAAGTACCAACTACAAGGTTATTGAGTATACAAAGCGCCACCACGCCAGGACGAACCTGGTAGGCTCGAACCGCTGACCAAATGCAGGGACGCTACACGCAAGCTCTACCAACCGAGCCACCCTGACGGTAAATAAGGAGGGAAAGAAGGAGGGAGGGAAGAGGGAGGGAATGACGTAAAGAAGGGAGGGATGTTATGAGGGAGGGAAGGAGAAAGGGAGGAAAATGAGGGAAAAATGTAAGGATGGAAGCGGGAAGGAAGGAAGGAAAAACAATTGAGGAAATATTAGCGCCAAATATTTGTAAATCACAACTGGATGTGTCATATTTTTGCATATAAAAAAAAAGCTGAAATAAAGCATGGACAGAAAACTAAGAAAAGAATACGTACAAAGCTAGAGGAAATTGTAGGAACAATGAGATTTTGGAACAAGGCGCAACGTACAGATAGTGAATTGAATTACCAAATATATCGACAAGGGAGGCATGATGAAGGGTCGAGAAAAGTAGAATATGAGAGAGGGAGAGGAAATTTAATTATTACGTTCAGGGCGATAGCGAATGAGAGAATAAGAGTGAGGAGGAATAATTCAGAAAGAAGAGAACGGAGATGTAAAGACAGGAAGCGAAGGACGTGCATAGAGAAGGGGAAGATGATGAAGAAGGTGAGAGGGGAGTTGTATCACAGAAGCAGAGGAGAAGATAACAGTGATAAAGATAATGAATGACACATAGAAAGGAAGAAGAAGAAGGTTAGTCTCCTGAGATACAGTCCAATGTGAGAGGGCAAAGGATAATAAGAGTAATGCGTGGACTATTACAATACTAATAAAGGAAATATGAAAGATCGGTGTAAAATAAGAACAAAGGAGAATGTAAGAAAGAACTTGAGGAAATATGGGAGGAAGGATGGGTGGGAAGGAATAAAAGAAGGAAGGAAGGAAGGAAAAAGAGGGACAGTGGAAGGGAGGGAGGAAGAGAGGAAGGAAGGAAGGAAGGACGGAAGGAAAGAAGGAAGGGAAGGAAGGAAAAAAGAGGGACTGTGGAAGGGAGGAAGGAAGAAAGGAAGGAAGGAAGGAAGGAAAGAAGGAAGGGAAGGAAGGAAAAAAGAGGGACTGTGGAAGGGAGGGAAGGAAGGAAGAAAGAAAGGAAGGACGGAAGGAAGGGAAGGAAGGAAACAAGAGGGACTGTGAAACGGAGAGAGGAAGATATGAAGGAGCCATTAGTGGGAAAAGAATACCATTTTTTTCATTTTTTAGTTTGGGTTCCCAGGCAACAGCTGCAGAACCATGTGGGTGGAGGCGGTCACCTCACACGGGAAAAAACGACAGACACAGAGACGGACAAAAGACCCACTGGGCCACGCTATAACAGAGACAGGGTCGGACAAAAGAGTCACAGGGCCATATAGAAACAGACACAGAGACGGACAAAAGAGCCGCAGGGCCATATAGAAACAGAGACAGGGTCGGACAAAAGAGTCACAGGGCCATATAGAAACAGAGACAGGGTCGGACAAAAGAGTCACAGGGCCATATAGAAACAGAGACAGGGTCGGACAAAGAGTCACAGGGCCATATAGAAAAAGACACAGAGACGGACAAAAGAGCCACAGGGCCATATAGAAACAGACACAGAGACGGACAATAGAGCCACAGGGCCATATAGAAACAGACACAGAGACGGACAAAAGAGTC
>JACEEZ010023818.1:122471-134971 GCA_016584305.1 Chionoecetes opilio | reverse complement strand
ACAGCCAGGCACATAGGTGGGCGTTATCGCGATAAATTATCGTGATAATTTATCGCAATAACGATATCGGGTTATCGGTTATCCGATAAAAAAAAATTCCGCGTTATCGATTCATCGGTATCGCCGATACTTTTGGTTCCAAACTAGCGATAATCGATAATTTTATTTTCTGGTTCCAGTTTAGCACAGGGGCGAGCCGCGCGTGCCTTGGAGGCAGAAATAGGTAGGTCCGAGCAGGGAACCGAACAACGGTCTAAACCCAGCTAACCGTCTTGACGTCTTCTCAAAACGCTCGCTCAGCTTCAGACTGATTTAGAATATTAATATCGTTATCGCTAGTATCGGAATTTTGGATTTATCGATTTAGCGGTTATCGCCTTATCGGGCGATACATTTATCGCCAGTTATCGATTATCGGTTATCGCCGATAAGGTTATCGTTATAGATTTATCGGTTATCGTGATAATTTTTTTCGTTATCGCGCCCACCTATGGCCAGGCAATGTTCACACCACTGTCAATAGCCAATGGACACACACACACACACACACACACACACACATTTCTTCAAGTATAGAATAAAAAAGTATCTTTTGCATTCTCAAACACAATGAAAGAATACATATAATTTCTGAGCTCTTTTTTGCTGCACATATGATATCATATTGTAAGGGTCTACGTCTACTTGTATACTTTGTTAATATTTAGATAATTCAAGTAAATTTCAATGATTATGTTGTGTATGTGTACATTGTGTGTGTGTGTGTGTGTGTGTGTTGTGTGTGTGTGTGTGTGTGTGTGTGTGTGTGTGTGTGTGTGTGTGTTGTGTGTGTGTGTGTGTGTGTGTGTGTGTGTGTGTGTGTGTGTGTGTGTGTGTGTGGTGTGTGTGTGTGTGTGTGTGGTGTGTGTGGTGTGTGTGTGTGTGTGTGTGTGTGTGTGTGTGTTGTGTGTGTGTGTGTGTGTGTGTGTGTGTGTGTGTGTGTGTGTGTGTGTGTTGTGGGTGGGGGTGGTGTGTGGTTTCATCTATTTTATATGTATGAATTTATTTACTGTATGCTCTTATATGTTTGTGCATATGTATGGTATGTATATATGTTACATAATAATATGCTTGTATGAGTACGTGTGTGTGTTTATATAGATAGTATACGTTAGTATGAGTAAGGATATTTACAGATGTTTTGTATAAATACTACATAGAGATGATATAATAGTCTTCGCTCTGGAATGTGCACATATTACCTTGCTTAAGAACTGGGTCTGCTAACGAGTTTTTTCCGCAGACTTTTCCAAGAAAGGTTAATGATGGATTTAATATTTGTGTGTATTCTTATGGCATTAAATGTTTGATCACACACACACACACACACACACACGCACGCACGCACGCACGCACGCACGCACGCACGCACGCACGCACGCACGCACGCACGCACGCACACACACACGCACACACACACACAATCAACAAGACAGATAACAACCACAGTCCACTACGATGCATTCAGATCCCGACTTTCACTCTGCCAAAACCCGTAAAGCCATGTACGTGAATCCCCCTCAACCCCACACCAACCTTAGGGACCCGAACGAGTAATTTAAGGGGTAAAATATCTATCTGAAGACACTCGATGGCGGCCACTCGACCCCGATCACCGACAGCGATAACCCCGACAGCCCCCCGACAGCCCACGCACCCCCCCCCCCCCGACCGACCTTTGGAGCTGCTCGGGAATCTTCGAGTGGTGAGAGATGGACGGCCATTTTTCTGTCACGTCTGAGATGAGAGGAGGAGGAGGAGGAGGACGAGAAGGACGAGGACGAGGATGTGGGGGAAGGGAGAAATGATAAATGCAGAGAGGAAACTGCATCCTTAAGTGGAAAAAAAGAGAGGTAGGAAGGAAACAGCAACAGGAGGAGGAGGAGGAGGACGAGAAGGAAAAAGAGGAGGAGGAGGAGAGAGACGAGGTGGAAGGAGAAGAAATAGAATGGAAAGGAAATATGTGGTCTTGTCCCCTTCAGTCGTCACGGCCCAGCAGCACCTCCACCTCCTCCACCTCCTCCTCCTCCTCCTCCTCCTCCTCCTCCTCCCTCTCCTCCTCCTCCCATCACAGCCTGAACGCGACGCAGCATGCCAAGCCCAGAAGGCGATTTTGCCAAGTTCTCAGGTTGCCTCGCAGGGAATATCTCGCCCTGACGCATTTCCCTCCCGGTCACACGGTTCCGCCCCGCCTGTGTGCCCGCGCGAAGCTGCCTCCCGCCCGTCACTCCTCGTCCCCCGCCCGTCACCTCACCCCCTCCGTCCCCGCCCCACAAACCCCAACCTGTTTCCCACCTACCCCCAACACGGCTCCTGCCTCCACCTCACCCCCTCCACAACCCCCAACCTGCCCCCCCCCCTCCCCACCGTGCCTGCTTCCACCTCCATCTGCTATTCCATCTTGCCCTCCCATCCGCCCCAAGACGAGTTACGTGTGAGACAAGTGCAGTGCAGATATATGCTTGCAGTTTTTCTTTGACTGTGTATGCATATGTATGTATATGTATGTGTATATGTACGGGTATGTAGGAGTGTAAATATATGTATGTATTGATATATGATGTATGTACAGTAGTGTGTATATATATGTATAGATGAATGTATGTACGTACGCATGTGTGTATGTTCGGGTATATATACGTAGGTCTGTCAGTCTACATATCAATGAATATTTCGCCAATATTCACCCTTTTTTGTTTTGTTCTAGGATACGACTCAAGAAGATATGTGTGTGTGTGTATGTATGTATGTAAGTATGTAAATATCTGTATATATGACGCTTTGAAGTAGAAGTATATACTGCAATGCACTTTGCGTGTTTGTATACAGCAGTGTGTGTGTGTGTGTGTGTGTGGTGTGTGTGTGTGTGTGTGTGTTGTGTGTGTGTGTGTGTGTGTGTGTGTGTGTGTGTGTGGGTGGGGGGGTGGGGGTGGGTGGGGGGGTGGGGGTGGGGGGGTGTGTGGTGGTGGGGGTGGGTGGGTGGGTGGGTGGGGGGTCTGGGGTGGGTGGGTGGCGTGAGCAAATGGGTTCACAATTGGGGCGTGCACTTTTGTGGTTGGATAGGATGGGTCGGTCTGTGTACGCCGGGTGAATGGGTGGGTGTCTTGGGCGATGGGTTGGGTGGTCTTGGCGTGTAGTTGGTAGTGGTATCGTCTTAGGTAGTTGGGTAGTGTGTGTGTGTGTGTCTGTTGTATAGTGGTGTCGGGGTTTTTGGTGTGTAATATGCGCGTGCGCGCCGTGGGTTTGTCAGCCTCGGAGCCAAATATTTAGTTCACAATATGGACGAGTGCACATTTTTTTCTGTTGGGTACAAGTTCATATAAAGCCAACTCCACGGTGTTCCTCCCCGTGTGTAATTTAAAGGCGTTTTGCTTGCTTGGTTCGTATAAAGTCTCGTGTCTACTGGCCAAATCCCTGTGATTTTATCTGTTCCTGACTGTGTTCCTCTCTATAAAGCCTCGTGTCTTGACTGTGTTCCTCCCTGTTGTTCTCTATAGTCTCGTGTCTTAAGTCTGTTCCTCCCTGTTGTTCTATAAAGCCTCGTGTCCAGACTGTTCCTCCCTGTTGTTCTCTATAAGCATCTTGTCCTAACCATATTCCTCCCTCCCGCAGATGCGGTGCTGGTGGTGGTGGTGGTGGCGCGGCGCGGCGGGGCTCTCGTTGCTGCTTCTGGGACCCGCCCTCGGTTCCTCCCTCTTCCCGGGCGACCCTCCACCTCGCCTCCCCAGCCCCCCGCCACACACTCCACCCTACCACGTCCTCTACTACGACCACACGCACCCTCCACCCCACCCTCTCCTCCAACAACCAGAAGGAGGTGGAGGTAGGAGGACTAACGCCTTCCTAGATTTCCATGATGGTTTGGATGTGGCGGGGGAGAGCTGGGAGGACGACGAGATGTGGTGGGAGGGCGTGGAGGAGGTCATCCTTACTAACAGCTTCACGGAGGGCTTCTTCGCCTACGAGGAGCAGCTGTACGAGGACGACCTGTACGACATTAACTACACGTGCACCGACTCCATGCCCTGTGACGCCTTTGCCTCCCTGCCTTCCCCCCCTGCCTCCATCCTGACCCTGCCGCCGCCCCCCGTGCCGCCCTTCCTGACAGGGGCCATTGGGAGGCTGCAGGAGGAAGGCAGGAAGAAGAGAGAGGACGAGAAGAATGAGGCTCAGGAGGATGGCGAAGAGGGAGAGAAGAAGGAGGAGGGTGAGGCGGGAGGAGGAGGTGATGGAAGAAAGTGGGCTGATGATGAATGTTCCTTGTGTGACTGGGCGACGGGAGGGAATAACACGCTGAGTCTTCTTCCTCCGCCACCAGGTGAGTGTGTGCTTGCGTGCGTGCGTGCGTGCGTGCGTGCGTGCGTGTGTGCGTGCGTGCGTGCGTGCGTGCGTGCGTGCGTGCGTGCGTGCGTGCGTGCGTGCCTGCGTGTGTGTGTATGTGTGTGTGTGTGTTCTAAAAGGTCATTTGTCTTTACGATCCAATATCCCTTTGCATTTCGCTTTTATCCTTTTTTAAGTACACCTTTTTAATACTCTTTTTCCGCTTCAATGCAATTTTTTATCCTTCTGTAAATATCGCCTCTTTGTCTCTCTCTCTCTCGTGCTTCGGCAGCTGTCCTCGTCCCTCCCTCCATCCCTCTCTCCCTTCCCTCATCTTTCCTTTCCTCTCCCTCCCTCCCACCTTTCCTCACCCTCCCTCCCTCTACCTCCCTCATTAGTACTAATTTGGTAAGTGGAGACAGTGGCCACCCCTCATTACCCATCCTTCCTGTACCCACAGCACCCCTCCCCTCATCCCCCCATCACGTTGGCACTGCCCCTCCTGTGCCCTCCCCATCCTCCCTCATCCCCCCATCACGTTGGCACTGCCCCTCCTGTGCCCTCCCCATCCTCCCCTCATCCCCCCATCACGTTGGCACTGCCCCTCCTGTGCCCTCCCCACCCTCCCCTCATCCCCCCATCACCTTGGCACTGCCCTTAGGCCCTCCACTAAGGCTCCCGTGCTGCCAGGATTGTGTGCATAACAACACAACACATATAATTACAGAAGTGTACTGTACTCTTCACCTGCCATTATTACATTCGTGGGTCATTTTCGTGAGTATGATGATCCGTGCCTGAGTGTACGTGTGCATGAGTAATCCTTCGCCTGTGCCTTCGTGTTCATGGGTACAGGTGTGAATGTTTCCGTGTTGATAATAATAGACGAATAATTACTGCCTTAACTTATCTACCTTATAAGCCATCGGTGTGATTAATAACTGGAAATTAAACACAAATAATAAAGATCGTAAACCACCTGTGTCATGCATCTGAGTACTGTACGTGGAAGCTTCCGTTGTGCACTCACGTTAATTACTACATGATAAATAAAAGACAAAATGCGATTAATTTGCAAAACACTTTCTCTTCGCGACACTCCAGATCCGAGGCATTGAAAAGACTAAATCTTTTCTGCTTAATTATCACCTTAGAATATTTCCACCATTTAATGTCTTTCTAGAATTCTCTCTCTCTCTCTCTCTCTCTCTCTCTCTCTCTCTCTCTCTCTCTCTCTCTCTCTCTCTCTCTCTCTCTCTCTCTCTCTCTCTCTCTCTCCTATATCCGTAACCCTCATTACAAAGAAATATTGTGATAATACCGAGGGAAGAATGGCGGGGGACGTGCCTTCATTACAAGATATCGGTAACCTGAGCCTCCTGCCAAACCAGACACATACACACACACACAGAGAGAGAGAGAGAGAGCGAGAGCGAGAGCGAGAGCGAGAGCGAGAGCGAGAGCGAGAGCGAGAGCGAGAGAGAGAGCGAGAAGCGAGAGAGAGAGACGAGAGAGAGAGAGAGAGAGAAGAGAGGAAGAGAGAGAGGGAACAGGAGGAGAAGAGAGAGAGACAGACAGCAGGACGAAGACAGGAGAGACAGACAGCAGACAGACAGAAGACAGACAGACAGGACAGACAGGGCAGAAGAGAAGACAGACAGACAGGGCAGACAGAGAGACAGACAGGACAGAGACAGGAGAGAGAAGAAGGAGAGACAGAAAACAGACAGAGACAGAAGACAGACAGGAAGACGAGAGAAGAGAGAGAGAGAGAGGGAGAAGAGAGAGAGAGGGACGAGAGAGAGAGACGAGAGAGACGAGAGAGAGAGGACAGAGACGAGAGAAGAGAGACGGAGACAGACAGGGCAGACAGACAGACAGACAGAAGACAGACAGACAGACAGAAGAAGACAGACAGGACAGACAGACAGGACAGAAGACAGACAGAAAAAAAATTTTAAATAATGGGGAAAAATTTTTGGGGGAAAACCCTTTTAAAAAAAACCCCCCCCAAAAAAAAACAAACCCCCAAAAAAAGGGAAAAAAAGGGGGCCCCCCCCCCCCCCCCAAAAAAAAACCCCCCCCCCCCCCAAAAAAAACCCCCCCCAAAAAAGGGGGAAGGGGGGAAAAAAAAAAAAAAAAGGGGGGAAAAAGGGGGGGGGGGAAAAAAAAAAAAAAAGGGAGGGGAAAAAAAAAAACCCCCGGGGGGGGGGGGGGGGAAAAAGAGGAAAAAAAGGGGGAGAGGGGGGGGGAGAGAAAAAAAGGGGGGAAAAAAAGGGAGAGAAAAAAGGGGAAGAGAAAAGGAAGAAAGGGGGGGGGAAAAGACAGACAGAAAAAAAAAGGGGGAAAAAAAAAAGGGGGGGAAAAAAGCCCCCGGGGACAGACAGACAGACGGGCCAGAAAAAAAAAAAAGGGGGGGGGAAAAAAGGGGACGGGGAAAAAAAAAAAAGGGACAGAAGAAGAAAAAAGGGAAGCCCAAAAAAGGAAAAAAAAAAAAGGGAAGAAAAAAAAAGGGGGGGAAAAAAAAGGGGGAAAAAAAAAAAAAAAAAAAAAACCCCGGAAGGGGGGGGGGGGGGGAAAGGGGGAAAAAAAAAGGGAAAAAAGAAAAAAAAAAGGGGAAAAAAAATTTTAAAAAAAGAAAAAAAAGGGGAAAGGGGGAAAAGAAAAAAAAAAAAATTTTGGGGGAAATTTTAAGGGGAAAAAAAAGGGGGGAAAAAAAAAAAGGGGGGGGAAAAAAAAAAAAGGGGAAAAAAAAAAAAATTTTAAAAAAAATTTAAGGAAAAAAAAAAAAAAACCCCTTAAAGGAAAATTTTTGGGGGGGAAAGGGGGGGAAAAAAGGGGAGGGGGGGGGGGGGAAAAAAAAAGGGGGGGAAGAGGGGGGGGGGAAAAGGGGGGGGGGAAAGGGGGGGGAAAAAAAGGGGGGGGAAAAAAAGGGGGGGGAAAAAAAATTTTTAAAAATTTTTAAGGGGGGAAAAAAGGGGAAGGGGAAAAAAGGAAAAAAAAAAGGGGGGGGTTTTTTGGGGGGGAAAAATAAAAATGGGGGGGAAGGGAAAAAGGGGGGGGGGAAAAAAAAGGGGGGAAAAAGGGGGAAGGGGGAAAAAGGGGGGGAAGGGGAGAGGGAGGGAAGGGGAAAAAAAAAAGGGGGGGGGAAAAAGGGGGGGGGAAAAAGGGGGGGAAAAGAAAAAAAAAAAGGGGGGGGAAAAATGGAAAAAAGGAGGGGAAGGGGGGAAAAGGGGAAAAAAGGGGGGGGAAAAAAAAGGGGGGGGGGGGGGGGGGGGAAAAAGGGGGAGAAAAAGGGAGAGAGAAAAAAGGGGGAGGGAAGGGGAGGAGAGAGAGAGAGAGGGAGGGGGGGGGAGAGAGGAGGGAAGGGGGGAGAGAAAAGGGAAGGGGAGAGGGGGAAGGGGGGGGGGGAGGGGGGGAGGGGGGGGGTTAAAAAAGGGGAGAGAAAAAAGGGGGGGGGGGGGGAGAGGGGGGGGAAAAAAAGGGGAGGGGGGGGGGGGAGGGGAAAAAGGGGGAGGGGGAGGGGGAGGGGGAGGGGGGAGAGGGGGGAAAAAAGGGGGGAAAGAGGGGGGGTTTTTTTTGGGGGAGAGGGGAGGGAGGGGGGGGGGAAAGGGGGGGGGGGGGAAAGGGGGGAAGGGAGGGGGGGGGAAGAGGGGGGGGGGGGAAAAAGGGGGGGAAAAAAAAAAGGGGGGGAGGGGGGGGGGGGGGGGGAAAGGGGGGGGAGGGGGGGGGGGGCGGGGGGGGGGGGAAAAAGGGGGGAAAAAAAAAAGGGGAGGGGGAAAAAAAAGGGAAAAAAAACCCAAAAAGGGGGGGGGGAAAAGGGGGGAAAAGGGAGGGGGGGGGGGGGAAAAGGGGGGGGAAAAAAAGGAGGGGGGGGGAAAAAATGGGGGGAAAAATTTGGGGGGGGGGGAGGGGGGGAAAAAGGAAAAAGAGGGGGGCCGGGGGGGGAGTTGGGGGGGGGAAAAAAAAAAAAAAAAAGGGGGGGGGGGGGGGGAAAAACCCCGGGGGGAAAAGGGGGGGGGAAAAAAGGGGGAAAGAGAGAGGGGGAGAAAAAAAAAAAGGGGAGGGAAAAAAAAATTTTTGGGGGGGAAATTTTTTTTTCCCCCCCCTTTTTCCCCTCCCCCCCCAGGGGGAAAGGGAATTTTAAAAAAAATTTTTTCCCCCAAAAAAAAAAAAAATTTTTTGGGAAAATTTTAAAAAAAAAAAAAAAAAAAAAAAAAAAAAAAAAAAATTTTCAAAAAAAAAAAAAAAGTTTTTTAAAAAAAAAAATTTAAAAAAAAAAAAAGGGGTTTTTGGGGGGGGGGAAAAAATTTTTTTTTAAAAAAAGGGGGGAAACCCCCAAACCAAAAAAGGCCCAAAAAAAAAAGGGGGAAAAAAAAAAAAACCAAAAAAAAGGAAAAAAAGGGGTGGGGGGGGGGGGGGGGGGGGGGGAAAAAATTTAAAATTTTTCGGGAATGTCGCAGTCAATTTCGTTTCCCTTAAAGGGTTATTTCAAAAAAATCGCTAATGGACAAAAATGTTTAAAGGGATGGGAAAAATTTAAAAGTTACACCCAAAAAACTTGGTTAACCCATATTCAAGAAGGGAGTAAAAGCCTTGTAAATAATTATCGCCCCAATTTGTCTAACGTCTGTGATTTTTAAAAGGGATTTGAGGGGAAAAAATTTAATAATTTAAGGGGGCCCTGGCTTAGAAGAGCAAAATTATGTTTAGGGAAATTTGGGGATTTGGGTTTAAATCGTAAGCAAAAAGGGGAGTAATCAAAAGGTGGGATCTGATTGGTTAGATGTTTTTAGTGGGGGCCCCAGGGCTCGGTCTTGGGGGCCACTTTTTTTTTGGGAAAAATATATCAATGGGTTGGATTGCGGACATTTTATCTTTAAAAAATCGAAACTTTGCTGATGGGCACCAAATTGGCGGAAAAAACAAAATACTAGAAAATTGCGAAAAAATAAAAACGCGATTTAGAAAAAATTATCAGATTCGAGTTTTTAAAAGACTATTAAAATTCATTTTGAAAAATGTAAAGTAAAAGCCTGTAAGTAACGGGTAACCTCAAAATATAAATACAAATGCAAAAAAAATCGTTAACGGGAAATGCAGCAGGAAAAAGGATTTTTGGTTTTCATCATTAAATAAAAGATCTTAAACCAGTACGCTTTCCTGGGCCCCGGAAAAAGGCGCATAGAAGTTTAGCTTCATTTTAAACGCAACTTTGAACATAAAAATCCAAAAATTTAAGGACAAAGTTATAAGTCTTTGGGGTTTGCCGCCCCTTTTGAAATTTGCCTTCAATTCTGGTTTGCCTTTTTTCGAAAAAAATCAGGCCAAAAATTTGAACCGTTCCCAAAAAAGAAACAACCAAAAATGATTTCACACTGCGGGAAAATTTATTTTTAAAGATTTCTGCGGAAATAATATGTTTTTCCCTTTAAAAGGGTTTTAGAATCCGTGGGGACTTGATAGAAAACCCTTTAAAATCGTTAAAAAGGGTTTTTTGTAATTTAAACAAAAGAAACCTACCCGGCTTTCTCCCAGGAAAAAAACAAGAAGCAATGGTTTAAAAATTAATGGTCAACGTTGCCCTCACCCGATTCCGTTTTAAAATTATTTTTTAATTTAGAGTTGTTGACGATGGAACAAAATTACCCGCAAATGTTGTCGAAACCAGCAAAATTTAACCCTTTATTTAAAAAACAGATAGACGCGCCACTGTAAAGTAAAAGGGTTTTTAAATTTTTCCCGGGGCAATCTATATTATAGTCCTCGAATCGATTTAGTGTTAGTTGTAGTTGTAGTTAGTATACTTCATACCCTATTACTCCTTCACTACGAACTTCCTGTTGCTATTTTCCCTTTAAGGACATGTATCTTTTCAACTGTTATTTTACATGTAGTTGATAGTAGTTATTAGTTCAGCAGATACCTCGCTATAGCCAATAGTTTCTCTGGTGTCTGTTATTCCTTCCTCTCTCCTCCTCCTCTCTCCTCCTAATTGATTAATTGGCAACTTGATATTGACAGATCATACCCTATGATATTATTCACCATTATTACGTTATCTCTCTTCTCTCTCTCCTCTCTCTCTCCTCTCTCCTCTCTCTCTCTCTCTCTCTTCTCTCTCTCTCTCTCTCCTCTCTCTCTCTCCTCTCTCTACTCTCTCTCTCTCTCTCTCTCTCTCTCTCTCTCTCTCTCTCTTCTCTCTCTCTCTCTCTCTCTCTCTTCGTAATGAAGGTATATGAAAAAATATATAAATGATCATACTTTGACGGAGGAAGGTTTGATTGATGTCATCATTACCTTCGTTACCGCAAGGAGGAGGAAGAGGAGGAGGAGGAGGAGGAGGAGGAGGAGGAGGGGAGGAGGAGGAGAGGAGGAGGAGGAGGAGGAGGAGGAGGAGGAGGAGGAGGGGAGGAGGACATTTAGAAGGCAACAACTGCAGTGTGGCTAAGAATTACAAAGATAAAATCAGGATTGGAAGTAGGAAGGAATAGAGAGGGAAAAAAAAGTGAGGAAGGGGGGAGGAAGATAGATGAAGCACATAGAACACAACAAAATTCTGTCACGCTACTGGCTGTGGGGGGGCGACGATAAAAACAATGACGAAACAAAACGTCACCCACACAAGCCATAAGAGCTAGGCTTTTTAAGAACCGTAAAACACACACCGATACACATCATACATACTATATACTCACCACTCTATCTCTCTCTTTTATCTTCTCTCTTCTCTCATTTTCTTTCTCTCTTCGGGTGATGTCTCTTCTCGTTCCGTCAGGTAGACCCCCAAACTCGTTTTTGTAAAACCCCGGGCTCTCTTCTCACCTCTTCTTTCCCTATCTTCTTCTCTCCTATCTCTCCCCGTTCTCTCGTCATTCTCTCCCCCCTCTCTCTCTCCTCTCTATCTCTTTTCCCTCTCCCTCTCTCGTCTCCCCCCTTCCTCTCTCTCTCTCTCATCTCTCTCTCTCTCTACCTCTCTCTCTCTCTAGTCTCTCTCCACCACATCCTCTCTACTCTCTCATCTCTCACTCTCTCTCTCCTCTCTCTCTCTCTTCTCTCTCTCTAGGTTGCGATTGAGGCGCCCACAGCGTAACCCTTCAATATTACTCTTAATTAACGCACATCAAACACCACACACAACACACACAACAACACTAAACACCACACAACACCACACACACCACACAACACACACACACAAAACACACCAAATACACACAACACACACACACAATATCACACAAACACAACATACACACAACACACACACACACAACTACACACACACACACACACACACACAACACCACACACACACACACACACACCACACACACACACACACACACAACACACACACAACCACCCTAACACAAGGTCGTTCATGGTTTGTCGGGTTTTATTGCAGAATCGATTTCATTTGCTCTTCGTGTTTTCAGGCGACTTCACACTAGCTTGGCTTCTCCAGGGTGACGCAAGGAAGGGTGAAGGGGTGAAGGGATGGGGAAGGGAAGAAGGGAAGAAGGGAAAGGGAGATGCACAAGGAATGAAGAGATGGGAATGGGAGAATGCAAGGAAAAGGGGAAACAGGGGTTGGATTTTCATGTCACAGTTCTTCCCTGGTCGTGTGTGTGTGTGTGTGTGTGTGTGTGTGTGTGTGTGTGTGTGTGTGTGTGTGTGTGTGTGTGTGTGTGTGTGTGTGTGTGTGTGTGTGTGTGTGTGTGTGTGTGTGTGTGTGTGTGGGTGTGTGTGGGGTGTGTGTGTGTGTTGTGTGTGTTGTGTGTGTGTGGTTGTGTGTGTGTGTGTTGTGTGTGTGTGTGTGTGTGTCTGATGTTGTGTGTTGTGGTGTGTAGTTGTGTTGTGGTGTGTGAGTGTGTGTTGTGTGTGTGTGTTTGTGTTGTTTGTTGTCTTTTGTGTAGGTTTTGTGTGTGTGGGTGTGTGTGTGTTCTAAGCAAAGACACATTGCGTTTCCTACACTATTTTTTTGTCTAAACGTTTGTATCATTATTTCGTCTTTTCTTTTGTGCAGTTTTGTTTTTGTGCCCTTTTCATTCGTTACATTTTTCCATCTCACTCCCTCCCCTTCTTCCCTCCCCTCCTCCTTCCTCCCTTCCCTCACTCCCTTCCTTCCTCCCTCCCTT
>JACEEZ010023818.1:93802-111302 GCA_016584305.1 Chionoecetes opilio | reverse complement strand
CACACACACACACACACACCCCACACACATTACACACACTTGACTTCACTCGTAAAGGAAAAACAAAGGCACGTGATAAATGTACCAAAATACACCAAATAAATAACTTCCAGAAATGGATGCCCATACTAAGGGGGAAGGGACAAATAAATAAATAAAAATGATATAAGGGCGAGAGAGGGTAAAGAAAAGAGACATATAAATTATCATAGTGCCTAAATTACCCTTAAGAGAGATGACTAGAATGATATAAAGAACATGGGGGGTAGGAAACACACACACCACACACACACATACACACACACACCACACACACACACACACACACACACACACACACACACACACACCCCACACACACACAACACACACATACACACACATACACACAGGAAAGGAGAGAGAGAGACACATATAGAGAGAAGCACACACACAGATATAGAGACAGACACACACAGACACACACACACACACACACACACACAGATAAGGAGAAAAATGAGAGAGATACAGATAGATAAATAGAGAGATACACACACAGATATATAGAGAAAACACACACACACACACACTCACACACACACAACACACACACACACCACACACACACACAGATAAGGACAGAATGAGAGAGTTAAAAGATAGATAAATAAAGGGATACACACACAGATAGATAGAGAAAGACAGACAGACAGACACACCCCACACACACACACACCCCAACACACACACACACACACACACACACACACACAAAACACACACACACCACACACCAACACACAAGCAAGCCAGGAATAGCGGAGGACAAAGGAAAAAAGTGCATATTGCTGATGGTTTGAGCGTAGTTTACTCCCCTATGATGTTGATTATTATCGCTCCCTTTCCCCTTTTGTTGATCATCGCAGTGACTGACACACCCTCGCCCTTCCTCACACGCAACACCACACACAAAACTCACACACACACTCCAAAACACACACCACACTTAACCCCTTCACGCCAGATCTTTCCTTGGCTATAAAAAATCGTATGTAGTCGAGCCATAAAATTACAAAAAAGTAACTGAAATACCAAATTAGTTAGTGGTCAAGGATACTAAAAAGGTCATAGCTATAAAATATTGTTTATATTTACTAAAAAATCGTCTTATGGTACCCAGATTACAATGGAAATTACGCGCTAGGCCTCAATGGTAAGGTGTATTATGAGAGAGACGGAAAGATATTGAATGTAGTATGAAGGGGTTAAACGCTATACTGATTATCTGAAGAAATGGAAAGGAAAAGACGGAATGCGAAGAACTGAAATAGAAAGAGTTAAGTAGAGAATGCTAGAAGAAAAAATAATTAGAGAAGACAGTAATGAAAGAGGATGAAATGAAAGAAGCCCCATGAGAGAGACTACGTGTATCAAAGACTCAGTAAGAAAATAAATAAATAAATAAAATAAAGAGTAAGAAAAATGTAATATATAGAAAATAACAATGAAAAGAAACACTAAATTAAACACTAAAAAATGAAATAATAAAAAATAGGGACAATGAATATGATAAACCAATGAAACTAAAGATAAAAAACAACAACAAAAAAAAGCAAAAAACATGGATAATAGAAAATGATGAAAGAAATATTAGAAAAAGAATGGCAGACAGTTAATTAGCAACGTGATTACATAGAAGCCATACCACAATAGCAGATCAGGTTAGATTAATACACGCGAAGAGATAGACATTAATCCACCTTAGAGAAATGAAGACATCTATTTGTTGTATCTTTCACATCAACACTGTAACACTTTTAACACTTTCACATCAACACTGTAACACTTTTAACACTTTCACATCAACACTGTAACACTTTTAACACTTTCACATCAACACTGTAACACTTTTAACACTTTCACATCAACACTGTAACACTTTTAACACTTTCACATCAACATTGTAACACTTTTAACACTTTCACATCAACACTGTAACACTTTTAACACTTTCACAATCAAACTGTAACACTTTTAAAAAACTTTCACATCAACACTGTAACATTTTTAAAAACACTTTCACATCAACATTGTAACACTTTTAACACTTTCACATCACACGTAACCACTTTAACACTTTCACATAAAACACTGTAACACTTTTAACACTTCACATCAACACTGTAACACTTTTAACACTTTCACATCAACACTACCACTTTAACCACTTTCACATCAACACTAACACTTTTAACACTTTCACATCAACACTAACACTTTTAACACTTTCATATAAACAGTTATATATTTTTAACACTTTCACATAACACTTACATAATTTCAGCACTTTCACATAAACACTTACATACGTTTAGCACTTTCAGATTAACACTTACATACGTTTAACACTTTCACATAAACAGTTACATACTTTAGCATTTTTCACATCAACACTTACATACGTACATTTAACCACTTGAGACCCCAGAAACGTAATTTCCATTGTAATTTGGTTACCATTAGACGATGTTTAGTGAATATAAGCAATATTTTATAGATATGACCTGTTTAGTATCCTTGTTCACTGGCTAATTTGGTATATTAAGCTATTTTTCGTAATTTTATGGCTAACAACATACCAATTTCATATAACAAAAGAAAGGATCTGGGCGTGAAGGGGTTTAAAGAGAGGGTATTATGAGATAAGACCAAACCAAAAGTATCAGAATCCTTCACATAGTAAATTTCAAAATCATACATAATAAATAGCGATTCTGGGTATAATATAAAAAAAAGATTGCTTGATGAAAAAAAAGCAAAAAAAAGGTGGTATTGGGATGTGCCCAGAAAAAAAAAACCCTTACAGTTCTTGTTCCCAATAATCACTTAAACTTGCTTCTCTTCTGCGTGTTGAAGTTCCGAACCAAACACTAAAAAATTACGAACCAGACACTCGGAAACTCACAAAACAGCAGAGCAACGAGGTTCGACATAGTGTTCACCCGTCATTCCACTTTTTTTTCCCACTCATTCCACACTTACCACCGTCATTCCACTTTTTTTTTTTTTTTTTTTTTTTTTTTACGTTGGGCCTATAACGCTGTGGGTTTTATTCCCCTTTAGGCGTTTTTTTTTTAAGGGTTTATCTTTTTTTTTTTTTTTGGGGAGGGGTTTGTTACTTGAATAGGCCCCTTTTTTTCCGTTTTTCTTTAAACCCCCCTTGAGACCCAGAACGAAATTTTCCATGTAATTTGGCTACCTATACATATGTTTTTTAGTGAATATAAGAAATTTTTATGGTATGACCGTTTATACCTTGTCGACAAACATTTGGTATTTTTTAGTTATTTTTTTCAAAATTTTTTTATGGTTTAACAGACAATTTTTTATAGCAAAGGAAAGATCGGGGCGTAAAGGGGGTTAAATTTGCAGAAACAAAAAAGCTTTTTCCTTATACAGAAAGAGACGCACTTTCGTAGGCCGACGGGGCACCCGAGGAATCTACAGTGCCGCCAACCAGCCTATTAAAAATTCTCGATATGAGAGTTAAAAACCCCCGATGACCCCCGCTTACCGTACTGTTGGTTTTTACTACTACTACTCCTCCCCCCCCTCCTCCCCCTCCTTATACTCCCTCCTCCCCTCCTCCTCCCCCTCCCCCCCCTCCCCCTCCTCCCCTCCTCCCCCCCCTTTTCCCTCTACACCTTTTCCTCCTCCCCTCCTCCTCCTCCCCCCTCCTCCTCCTCCCCCTCCCTCTTCCTCCTCCTCTCCTTTTCCCCCTCCTCCTCCTCCTCCTTTTTGAATGATACAAAGGGTTTCCCCTAATGACCGCCGTTACCTGTATGACTGTTCTGTTACTCCTATTTCCCCTCTCCCCTCCTCCCCCTCCATCCCCTCCTCCTCCTCCCCACCTCCCCCTCCTCCTCCTCCTTCCCTCCCTCCCCCTCCTCCTCCTCCCTCCCCCCCTCCTTCAATATATCTTTATTTCAGGAATTTCCCCCCAGATGGGGTAGGCCGACGTTTTTACGATAAGGCTTTCAGCGCAAAAAAACCGAGAGGCCTTTTTGTGCACAGGAGAATGTAGACTTCGAAAAACTTCGGGATAATTTTACGAGGATCCCACCCTGGTTGAGGTTTCCCATCCTATTTGGGGATGAGGGGACTCCATCCCCCCCGCGGCCATCACGATTGGGGTCTTAAATGATAAGTTTCTTTTTTACAGATCAAAAAACACGAGGGGACGGCGGTAGCAGCATCACCTTAACCCCTTTTCTTACCCACAGCAACGGGGGGTCACGTCCGTTTCCGCAAATACTAATAAAAGTAACTAATCAACGCCTAAAAAAGTGGCCCGGGGGGAAAGGCCCTCCCGGGGAAAACCCTCCCCCCAAAGTTACAAAACTATCAAGGAATTTAAAATTATCTACACAAATCCCAAAGAAGCATTTTTTAAAAACAAACGAATTATTAGCTACTTTGTTCCCCGAAAGCCAGATACCCCGTTTCGTATCACTGGATTTGGGGTCAACACAAAAGATAAACTTTTATTGCTAAAACCCCCATTCCGGGGCTAAAAGACTTCCTAAAGCGCCCCCCCCAAAAGCAGGGGAGGTGTTCATCTTTTATAAAAAAAGAAAATTTGCTAGCAACAAACGAAAAGTAAATAAGTCATTTTGCTCATCTCCCCCGTTAAGCTAAACGGTAAATTGCTACATTGGGAAATATATCGTCCTCCAAACAAATGGGGGAAGGTTTGCCTCCTGTATGACGGAAAAGTCAGTGGGGAACAATAATAACGATACAATTATTTGTGGAGTTTTAAAAACCTCCCCATATAAACTGGAAAAAAATTCTGCTGATAGAGAAGGTATGCGTTGCTTGATTGGTGAACAAGTATTTTAAAAATAGGTGGCCCCGTGAGCCTAAAAAGGGATAAAAGTTCCTATTTATTTTTTCATCCCGCATTGTCTGTTTTTGCATCTTAAACATTTGGAAACATTGACCAGCAAATCAGATGCGGCAAAAGGGCAATGTAGACATCACAAAAAATGGGTTTGTGTCCCAAAATTTTATAATAAAGCGTTTTCAGAAGATCAGCAGGGCCCTAACAAAGTTGAATGGTTGGGGACTACTAAAGGTAAAAACGCCGAAAACTGTGTAAATTCCAAATAAACTCCAATCGGTGGGGAAAAAAACATGTTCCCATGGAAAGAAAACGTTTTGAATAACAAAACAGACCCATTTGGATGAAAATGAGACCACAAATCTTGGCAGAAGCCCGAGCGTATAAAAGTTTACAAACGTAAAATGCAACGCGATTCTAGAGAAACAATGAGTCAAACGTCCTGCAAAGGAAATTAAGTCTAAAACGCGAGTATGAAAAAAAAATTTGAAAAGAATCCAAAAAACCCGAAAAGGTTTCTTTAAAATACGTTCGAGTAAAAAAAACGCAAAAAAATATTGGACCCGAAAATAATAAATATTTTTGGAAAAATGATAATAAGAGTATGCTTCGTATCAATGAATACTTTAATGGGGGGTATTTAAAAGAAACGAACTCCTTTACCAAAACCAGTAAAATTTGAGGCCCCCAAAAGGGATAGACTGGTAATAGGAGAGATAAATAGACGAAATATCAAAGTATTGCTGAAACTTGACCCAGCAAAATCCGGGGGGGGACGAAATCTCCCCGCGACTACTTCGCAAAATGTCACAGTAAATTTTCGCCCCCCAATTAAAGATTATTTTCAATAAATCGCTATGTAAAAAAAAAGGGTTCCTAGTATGTGGAAATTCTAATGCTACCCGATATTAAGAAAGGGAGTAGACCCTCGCAAGTAAATTATCGCCCAATTAGTCAAACCCCCCCTGATTGAAAACTTTTTGAAAAAAATTTGCGGGATAAAATATGTCTTTTCTCGATGAAAATAAAAAATACTAAATCCCGATGGATTTGAAATAAAAACCCTTAACAAACCTACTCATTTTTTAATGTCATTTATTCAAACGGGGGCGAAAAAATTCCCCTCGGATGTAATTACCTTTGATTTTCAGAAACCTTGATACATTTCCCACTAAGCGACTGTTCCCAAAGCTAAGGGCACATGGCATAGGAGAGAAATTTATGTTCAGGATTGGCGTTTGGTTTTCAAATCGAAACAACGGGAGTAAAAAATGGTGGGGGCTCGTTTGGGTTTTAGAGTCACTAGGGGGGTGCCTCGGGCTCGGTCTGGGTCCTTTTTTTTGAAATATCAACGACTGGATGGGACTTGTATTAAAATATCAAAATTTGCAGATGACACCAAATTAGGCGGGGTAAACATATACTAGAAAAAACTGCGAATCATACAAAGTGATCTGAAAAAAACTATCAGTTTGGGAGTGATAAATGGCATTAAAATTCAATTCGAAAAATTTTAATAAGCATATAGGCAACGAAACCTCAAATATAAACTATAAAATGAAAATAAATCTTTAAAAATGAAGTAAAAGCGGGAAAAGGATCTGGTTCATCATCAGTAAGATCTGAAAACCATTTTCGCATTGCCTGCCCCAGAAAAAAGGCAAATATGATGTTGGGCTTTAAAAAAGTAATTTTGAACATAAAACTCCGAAAGTAAAAAAAAAAATTTATACCGTCCTTGGGTTTAGGCCCACTTGGAATATCCCTTCAATTTTGGGTCCCCGTTTGAAAAAAGATAAAGCCAAATTGAACATGCAAAAAGAGAAACCCCAAAAAAATTCCCATCTTGCGAAATTATCTTTAAAGAGAGACGCGGAAATTAATATGTTTTCCTTAAAGGACTAGAACCGGGGGACGATAAAACCCTTTAAGATCCTAAAGGTTTTGATGTCTTAATAAGAGGACCTATTCGATTTTCAACTCAAGTGACAAAAAAATAATGGTTTAAAACAAAAAAACGGTAAACGTTGCTCCCCGATCTCCTAAAAATTTTTCAATGTTAGAGTCGTGATCGATGAAAAAAGTTCCCAGCAAATTTTGTGGGACCCAACACAATAACACTTTAAAAAAACGGGACTGACGCGCACGTAAAGAAAAGGGGGTATTGATAGTGCAATTCTTTTAGCCCCCGGGAACGATTAGTTGTGGGAGGGGTGTTGTATTTTAGTTTTTTTCATACCCTATCTTTCGTATGAAATTTCCATGCCCTATCCTTTGGGCCGGGATCTTTTTTCCAACTGTTTTCTTACAAGTAGTTGATAGTTAAGATGTATTTCAGAAATCCCCTCGCTTGGACCAATAGGCCCTGGTGTCGTTAATCCTATGAAATCCTATGTAAAAAATCCCCCTTCCCCATTCCAGGCTAAAGACTTTCCAAAAATTGCGCACGCATAAAGCGGTGGAGGTGTCATTTTTTTCATCAAAGATTTTTTGCAAGCACCCCAAAATCGAAAAAGTAAATAAAGATCATTATACTCAGTCTACGCAAAAAAGCAAAAGGGTAAATTCCTAACTATTGGGACAATATTCTCCTCCCAAATAAAAATGCGGAAGTCGATTGCCTCCTCTATGACGAGATAAAGTCAGTTGTCAACAAAATAACGTACAATTATATGGGGAATTTAAACCTCCCTCGTATAACTGGAATAATAATTTGCAAATTTAAAAAGGTATGCGATGCTTGATATGGTAAACAAAGTAATTTAAATCAGGGTTCCGGAGCCCCAAGGAAATATTCCTAGATTTGTTTTCAACCGCATTGATCTGGATTACTGCGATAGGGGAAAGTTGCAAACACCCAGGTTTTTTAAACGGATAAATTTCAATGTAGACATTAAAAAAATTTTTTTTCCCAATTATAATAAAAAGGGGTTTTACGAAGTCAGCAGGGTACTAACGAGTTGATTGGTTGACCAAAAGGAAAAAAAAACATGTGAATGTATTTAAAAAAACTCCCATCGGTGGTTAAAAAAGAAAAAAACCCCAAAAAAAAACCCCATTGGAAAAAAAACAACAAATATGGGAAAGGGGAGCAAAAATTTTAAGCAAAAGCGGGGGGGTTTTTTTTCAACGAAAAAGCCAAAGGTTTAAAAAGTAAAAAGGGGAAGGAAAAAGAAAAAAACCCAAAAAAGAAATTTTCAAAGTTTAAAAAAAAACCAAAAAGTATTCCCCAAAAAAAAAAAAAAAAAAACATTTGGAAAAGATAAAAAACTGGGGTTTTAAAAATTTTTGGGGGTAATTGAAACAAGCTCCTTACCGAAATAAAAGACGGGGGTCAAAAAAAGGAAAAGAAAACAAAAGCGAATACAAAGTTTTGGAAAGAAGAAAACCGTGGGGGGACAAATTTGCCCCCCATTTCCGCAATGTGTCAATTTTTTTCCCCAAAAATTACCTCTAAATGAAGGGGGAAAAAGGAAAAAGGGGAAAAGAAGGGGCCCCATATTAAGAAAAGGTAGGGGTGAGTAAAGGTTTTTAAGCGGTTGTTAAATTAAAAAATTTTGGGGAAAAAATTTTTTGGGGGGAAAAAAAAAAAATGGGGAGGTTGGGGAAAATAAAAGGAGTTAAAAAAAATGTTTTTTTAATTCAAAGGGGGTAAAATTTTTTAAAAGAGAAAGTTGAAAGAAAAGGATTTTGAAAAGAAAAAAGGGGGGGGGGGGGGGAAAAGATATTGGGAGGCTTTTCCCAAAAAAGGGGGATTTTTTTTGGGGGAAAACCAGGGTTTTTTTTTGGGGGGGTGGGGGGGTTTTGGGGGTTTTTTTTTTAAATAAGTTGGAGGGATTTTATTAAAAATTGAAAATTTTTGGGGGGAAAAAAAGGGGTAAAGAAATGGGGAAAAAGGCTTAAAGGAGAAAAACAGCGGAGGAAAATGGATTAAAAAATTTTTAAGGGAAAACAAAAAAAATTTAAAAAACAAATGAAAATAAAAAACTAAAAAGAAAAAAGGTTTAGGGGTCTCACGAATGATTTAAAAAAAGCCCTTTTCCCCAAAAAAAAAAAAAAAAAAAATGGGGGGGATTAAACAATTTTTAACCAAAAAACCCAAAGAAGACACAATTTTTCCCTTTTAGCCCATTTTAAATGCCCCCAATTTTTTTTAAAACCAAAAAAGGAACGGCAAAAAAAAAAAAATTTATTTGGAAATTCATTTTGGGGTGTTTTTTTTTTTTCCTTAAAAAATGTAGAAAATTTGGGGTTTATAGAAATTTTTCCTAAAAATTTTTAATCAAGGACCATTGGGGTTAATAAAGTGAAAAAAAAATAAGGGTTAAAAAAAAAGGACGTTGACCGCCCCGTAAAAAATTTTTTCAATGTTAAATCTTTTTAAACAATTAAACAAATTTGCGGGAAAAAATAAAAACATTTAAAAAAAATTTTCCCACTTAAAGAAAGGATTGATAGGCCCCGCTTAAACCCCCGGGTTTTTTTTTTTGGAAAATTTTAATTTTATACCTATTTTTTTGTAGCTTCCGTTCCTACCTTTTAAAAGGGCCTTTTAGACAATGTTATGTTGGATTGTTCCGGGAAACCCCCCCAAAAAAACCCCCTTTTTGTTATTCTAGTTCCCCCCTTCCCCTCCTTTCATTATTTTCCTCGCTTTTGAATTTTAAAAAAAGGAAAACACCAAAAAAAAGGGGTTTTGGGTTTTTGGGGTTTTGGGGTTTTTGGGGGGGTTTTTTGGTGTTGGGGTTTTTTTTTGTTGGGTTCCCCATTTGCAACCCAACCAAAAAATTAAAGAAAAAAAATCCCCCCTGGTCACGGGTTAAAGGGAAAAAAAAAGAAAAAAAGGGGGAAAAAAGGAAAGGAAGAGGGGAAAAAAGGGAAAGGGGGGGAAAAAAAAAAGGGGGAAAAAGGGAAATAAAGGGGAAAAGGCAAAAGGGGAAAAAAAAAAAAAGGGCGGGTAAAGAAAAAAATTTAAAAAAAAAAAGGGGACCCCTTTTTTTTTTTTTTCTTTTTTTTTTTTTTTTTTTTTTTTTTCCCACTGTCCGATCATGTGAGATCGTTGATCGATGGAACAGTTACAGCAAATGTTGTCGAAGCCAGCAATAACTACATTTAAAAACAGACTTGACGCGCACTGTAAAGTAAATGGGTATTGATAGTGCCCTGCGAATTCATATTTAGTCCCCCGGATCGATTAGTTGTAGTGGTAGTGGTAGTTGTAGTTAGTATATTTCATACCCTATTTTTCTGCACTATGAAACTTCCGTGTTCCTATCTTCTTTTAAGGACATGGTATCCTTTTCCAACTGTTTTCTTACAAGTAGTTGATAGTTAGTAGTATGTAGTTCAGCAGATACCCTCGTCATGGACCAATAGGTCTCCTGGTGTCTGTTATTCCTATGTAATCCTATGTAATCCTCCTCCTCCTCCTATTCCATTATATTTCCTCCGCTTTATGAATTTCAGATCCACAAAAGGAGAACTACACACAAAAAAGGTAGTGTGTGTGTGTGTGTGTGTGTGTGTGTGTGTGTGTGTGTGTGTGTGTGTGTGTGTGTGTGTGTGTGTGTGTGTGTGTGTGTGTGTCGGTCCCTCACCTTAGCTGTCAGCAACACAAGCAATTTAGATGTAAAGATAAAACAAGGTCCGTCCGCTGGTTTACAATTTTCTAGTTTGGTCTGACTAACAGCGAGACAAGGAAACAAGAGAGAGAGAGAGAGAGAGAGAGAGAGAGAGAGAGAGAGAGAGAGAGAGAGAGAGAGAGAGAGAGAGAGAGAGAGAGAGAGAGAGAGAGAGAGAGAGAGAGGAGAGAGAGAGAGAGAGGAAGAAGAGAGAGAGAGAGAAGAGAGAGAGAGAAGAAAAAAAAGGGTCAGGGATAAACGCAATTAAGACAAATTATAAACAACATGGTGGTTACTGGTCCTTCTTATTTTTCCTTTCTTTCTTTTTTTCTTTCTATTTTTCCTATTCTTTCACTCTTTCTCCCCTTTCCCCTTTTTCCTTTAGTCGTTCTTTCTCCTTCCTTCATCAGCTACGTCGTCTTCTTTCTGTTCCTCTTCTTTCACTCTTCTTTCCTCTCCTTTCTTCCTCTTCCTTTCCTTTCTTTTTCTTCCTTTCTTCTTTCTTCCTTTCTCTACCTCGTCTTCTTTCTGTTCCTCTTCTTTCACTCTTCTTTCCTCTCCTTTCTTCCTCTTCCTTTCCTTTCCTTTTCTTCCTTTCTTCTTTCTTCCTTTCTCTACCTCTTCTTTCCTCTTTTTCCTTTAGTCCTTCTTTTCTTCTTCCTCCATCCTTTACCAAATCTTCCTTCAACTCCTATTATTTCACTCTTCCTCTTCCTCTTCCTCTTCCTGCCTCTCTGATCTGCCTCATTCTCCTTGCCGTGCACATGATGCAAAGTGACAACACAGAAGCGTCAAGAGCCTTTGTTTACACTGAAAATGTTCTTGTCTCAGATGATATAGATCGTCGGGCAAGACTTTCCCGTTCACGCCGCACACGTCAGTTTACCTCTCTCTCTCTCTCTCTCTCTCTCTCTCTCTCTCTCTCTCTCTCCTCTCTCTCTCTCTCTCTCTCTCTCTCTCTCTCTCTCTCTCTCTCTCTCTCTCTCTCCATAATCCTTATATGTGTTTATGTATATGTCTCATCATATATTTAAATCTCTTTGTGTTTCTTTTTCTCTGCATTTCATAACTGTTAAGTCTCCCTCTTTCCCTGGCTTTTGATCCATCTGTCAGGTTCTTTAATATATTTTTCAGTCAGTCAGTCAGTCAGTCAGTCAGTCAGTCAGTCAGTCAGTCAGGCAGTCAGGCAGTCACTCCATCTATCTCCTTTCAGTAAGTCGACCTCTATGCATGTTATTCCCACTGCTGAATCAGTCAGTCAGTTAATTTTTACGTCTTGCCATCAGTCTGTCGTGTCAGTCAGTCAGTCAGATTGGAGTTACCAAGCAAGCGTTCCGTGCACTGATGGCCACAATTAGTAATAGATTATCAGGGATTGAATGATTTATGTCCATTAGTTTCGAAAAGCCGACCTCATACATTAGTTAAGCTTCAGGTATACATACTTATGGACATAAACATGTTTTGACATGTGGCTCATAAAATTCAGAGCGCAATAGTAACTCTTTTTAATGGTGAGTTGCGAGGGAGAGAGAGAGAGAGGAGAGGAGAGAGAGAGAGAGAGAGAGAGAGAGAGGAGAGAGAGAGAGAGAGAGAGAGAGAGGAGAGAGAGAGAGAGAGAGAGAGAAGAGAGAGAGGAGAGAGAAGAGAGAGAGAGAGAGAGAGAGAGAGAGAGAGAGAGAGAGAGAGAGAGAGAGAGAGAGAGAAGAGAGAGAGAGAGAGAAAAGGGGAGAGAAAGAAAAAAAATGTAGCCTGTGTACCTAATGTTGGTAGATGTTTAAATAAAAAAAATAAAAAAGAGAGAGAGAGAGAGAGAGAGAGAGAGAGAGAGAGAGAGAGAGAGAGAGAGAGAGAGAGAGAGAGAGAGAGAGAGAGAGAGAGAGAGAGAGAGAGGGGAGAGGAGAAAAAGGAGAGGAGAGAACATGCAGAGTAGACATAAAGATAGAGGAGACAAATTTTAATGACATCCTATTTCATTCCATCTAAATTTCCATCCTTATTCTATCCTGGAACAAGACTCATAATTCCCCCATTTCCTTCTATAACCTCGCACTACACACACCATCATCACAATCCTCATTCTATTTAACTTGTTTCTCTTATCATTAACGCTCAAATGATCAATATTTTCTATTTCTACATATCTACATTTTCTACATTTCTACTACTACACTATCTTGCATACCTATAATTATCCCTTATATAATCTACTATCCAATTATCTACATTCTCGTTCTTCCTTCACAATCCTTAACTTAATCCCTTGAGGCCCAGAACGTAATTTCCATTGTAATTTATGTACCATTAGACGCTTTTTAGTGACTATAAGCAATATTTAATAGATATGACTTGTTTAGTATCCTTGTCCACTAACTACTTTGGTATATTAAGTGACTTTTCTTAATTTAATGCCTCGACAACATAATTTTTTTTATAGCAAAGGAAAGATCTGGGTGTGAAGGGGTTAATATCCTCACCGTTAATCCCTCTCCTTGAATCTTCCACTTAATATCCTCACCGTGAATCCCTCTCCTTGAATCCTCCACTTAATATCCTCACCGTGAATCCCTCTCCTTGAATCCTCCACTTAATATCCTCACCGTGAATCCCTCTCCTTGAATCCTCCACTTAATATCCTCACCGTTAATCCCTCTCCTTGAATCCTCCACTTAATATCCTCACCGTGAATCCCTCTCCTTGAATCCTCCACTTAATATCCTCACCGTGAATCCCTCTATCTCCTTGAATCCTGCTCTCAAACAACTCTGAACCTTAACTCTTCCTTGGCCTTCCACCTATCTTTCCTTTTCTCCTATTCCCCTCTTTTCCCCTCTTTCCCCCTCGGTCATGCCCTTCCTCACCCTCACGTCGTATATCCCAGACTCTTGTTGTTCCCTTGCATGAAGTGTAGAGTCGTACATCCACGAGTGAACAAAACACAAGCTTCCCAGTATCCCATATTTGCAGAGGAGAGAGTTGCAACGGTGTGTGTGTGTGTGTGTGTGTGTGTGTGTGTGTGTGTGTGTGTGTGTGTGTGTGTGTGTGTGTGTGTGTGTGTGTGTGTGTGTGTGTGTGTGTGTGTGTGTGTGTGTGTGTGTGTGTGTGTGTGTGTGTGTGTGTGTGTGTGTGTGTGTGCCACGGGATGTTCTACAAAGGGAAGGTTGTGATGGGAGGTAGATAGGGTTGTAAGAGTGATGGTTTGTGTGTATAAAAAGGGGAGTTGTGTCGATGTGGGGATAGGGGATGGAGGTGTAAGAGTGTATGTGTGGATGTAAGAAGTTAGTGTGGATATAGAACGTGGTATGTGAGGTTTAGGTGAAGTGGAGAGGTGGATAGAAGTGCGATTAAGGTAGGGTTAGAGGTCCACACATAGAGATTGATAAGTAAAAACACTGATATATACGCGTAAAATGCCTTAGTGCTATGTTGGTTAAGGTAGTGTAAGGACAGTTGTAAAAGTAAATAGATAAATAAATAGATATATAGATAAATAGATAAGTAAATAGGTAGATTTAAATAAATTAATATATAAATGAATAAATATAAGATCTTGGTCGAAGAGGGTAGGTGGAGGGAGAGGAAGAGCAGGTAGGTATAGAGGAAGGAAGGGGAAGGAAGGGCAAGGAAGGGGAAGGAAGGGGAATGAAGGGGAATGAAGGGGAAGAAGGACAAGGAAGGGAAGGAAGGGAATGAAGGGGAAAGGAAGGGGAAGAAGGGAATGAAGGGAAGGAAGGGGAAGGAAGGGGAGGAAAGGGAAGGGAAGGGGAAGAAGGGCAAGGAAGGGGAAGGAGGGGGAGGAGGGAAGGAAGGGGAGGAAGGGAAGGGAGGGGAAGGAAGGGGAAGGCAGGGGAAGGCAGGGGAAGGAAGGGTGAGGAAGGGGAAGGAAAGGGAAGGAAGGGGAAGGCAGGGGAAGGCAGAGGAAGACAGGGGAAGGCAGGGTGAGGAAGGGGAAGGAAGGGGAAGGAAGGGGAAGGAAGCTCTATGTCACCTGATTAATGGGTTTGGGGGGAACCAGGGACCCGTGACTCACCTGGCTTCCGATCCCCCGAAAATTGTCCCCCTTACGATAGGCGAAGGAAAATGAAAATGGAGGAAAGCAGAGAAAAGGTGAAAAAAAGATGAGAAAGCAAAGATGGAGAAAGAGGGAGAGAGGGAAGGAAAGGAGGAAGAAAAAGGTGAAAAAAGATGAGAAAGCAAAGATGGAGAAAGAGGGAAGGAAAGGAGGAAGGAAAAAGTGATAATAAAATGAAAAAGAAAAGATAAAGAAGGAGGGAAGGAAAGTTAGGAAAGGTTGCAAGAGTTATTTTTTGAGGGAGAAAATGAGAAAGAGAGGGAATATGGGTACAAAAAAAGCTAATAAGAAAAGATACGAGGAAACAGTCAAAGTTGGAATGTGAATGGAAATGGGACAGCGAAAATAAGAGTTCGAAAAAAATGAAATGGCCCATAAAGTTGATTTGAAGTTATATTTGCTGACTTGTTTTCCTTATAAGATGGAAGAGAGAGAGAGAGGAGAGAGAGAGAGAGAGAGAGAGAGAGAGAGGAAGAGAGAGAGAGAGAGAGAGAGAGAGAGAGAGAGAGAGAGAGAGAGAGAGAGAGAGAAGAGAGAGAAGGGGTGGGAGTTTGCTTTATCGAGGCTGTAAATATAAGCTTAGTCAGGAAGTGCTCTCTCTCTCTCTCTCTCTCTCTCTCTCTCTCTCTCTCTCTCTCTCTCTCTCTCTCTCTCTCTCTCTCTCTCTCTCTCTTTCTCTCTCTCTCTCTCTCTCTCTCTCTCTCGCTGTCACACACACACACACACACACACACACACACACACATGCTGGAAGGACCAACAGCTAATAAAAAATAACCTTCATCCATTCTTTGGTTAATCATGTAAAAAAAACCATCACATGGCATCTCAACCTCCAACAGCCAATCAGAGTTCGCATTGCGGGTCTGTTACGCCCAACTACGTCACGGCGAACCCTGGCTTGTTAGGGAACACAGCAAATGGTTTGGGTTCGTTTTCGGCTCGGTAAGATTTATACGAGTTCGAAATATTTCATCCTATTGCTTAAGAAAGTTCCTATGCATCTTTTTTTCTTTTATTTCTTGTTTTGTAAAGATTATTCGTAAGGTTTTAATTCCTTTGCTATAAAAAATTGTCTGTTGTTAGCCATAACATGACGAAAAGTAACTTATTATACCAAATTAGTTAGTGGACAAGGATACTAAACAGGTCATAATCTATAAAACATTGCATACATTCACTAAAAAACGTCTAATGGTAGCCAAATTACAATGGAAATTACGTTTTGAGCCTCTGGGGGTTAAAGTGTTCGACATTATTTTTTGGAGATTTCGTTTATCAGTCTTTATGTTGAATGGATTTAATAGTTATTTTTACAGATCATTTGATGTAAGTTTAGTTTTATTTATATTTTCATATAATTCGTTTTGGTTTGCTTCGTCGTCTAGACTAGTTTTTATTCTTCATTCCCGTTTCGTTTTATCTTATGAATATCTCTGTTTAAGACTGTTTGATGTGTTGTCTGTATGTCTGTCTGTCTGGTGTCTGCAATTTCATAAATGCTTCTGGCCTGGAGGTTTCACATTTAGATTCTTCCTGCAAAATGTTTCTATGAGCAATGTTTCAATGTTTCTATTTTTCCACTTTCCTATGACTTAAATCTTTTCAAAAGAAGAGTAACAAGACACCTCCCGAAATAAATTGGCTCACCCCTCTTTTTTATTTTTTTTATTCTCTTACTGTCTTCTTTATAGGGACTGGCAACTAAGCGGGCTTTGTGTTACCCATTTTTGTTGTGACCTTGGCCAGTTCCTTGTGATGTAAAAAAACAAAACAAAAACAATGCTCTCCGATTCTCATGAAAGGATCGAAGGCTACCCGATTTTGCTACTCTGAAAAAAACATTCAACTCGTCGTAAAGTAATTTTTTTTGTAATCAACATGATCTTATGATGAACTTAAGAACACTGAGTAAACTTTTTTGGACATCAAGCTACGTTAGGGATCGATCGAGGGAAGAGGAGGGGATTAAAGTGACTATTAGAAGGGATAGAAGGGAGGAAGACTAGAATGAAAGAGGAACACTATGATAAAGAGCAAATGTAGAAACCACAGGGTGAATAAAGATACAGATACAAATACATAAAGATATTAGGGAAAAATAGGAGAAAATAGGGAAAAACAGGTGGGATAGAAGGATAGTTATAAGGGATAGAAGAGAGGTAGATGAGACTAAAAGTGGAATACTATGATAAGGAGAATAATACAAAAATTAAAAAGTTGGGAACACAATTGGTGAAGAAACAGATGCAAACATGAAACTATATTAAGGTAGAAAGAACATGAGAGAAACAGGTGAAGGGTGAAAGACTAAAAAATAATGTTAATAAAATATACAATAACAAAATATGGTAATAAAACTTATGGAAATGAAAGCAAGTAAGTAAATACATAAATAGAGGAAGGGTAAATAGAAAAAACACACACAAAAGTCAGGAAATGAAGGAGAAATTGAAATGAATGAATGGATAGATGTAGTTAGATAGATAGATAGTTAGATAGTTAAGTTAGATAGTTAGATAGATAGTTAAATAGATAGATAGTTAGATAGTTAAGTTAGATAGTTAGATAGATAGTTAAATAGATAGATAGTTAGATAGTTAAATTAGATAGTTAGATAGATAGTTAAATAGATATATAGTTAGATAGTTAAATTAGATAGTTAGATAGCTAGATAGATAGTTAAATAGATGTAGAAATATAACTTTTTTGATTAGGAAAGGAGGAGGAGGAAGAGGAGAAGAAGGACAATTGTATAAAAAGAGAGAAGATTGTATTGTTTAGGGGGAAAGTTATTGTGATTGATTGTTTGGATTGAATTGATTGTTTGGATTGAATTGATTGTTTGGATTGAATTGATTGTTTGGATTGAATTGATTGTTTGGATTGAATTGATTGTTTGGATTGGATTGATTGTATTGA
>JACEEZ010023818.1:71302-88802 GCA_016584305.1 Chionoecetes opilio | reverse complement strand
ACACACACACACACACACACACACACACACACACACCTGGTTATCGGACGGTCCAAAGTGATGAAAGACTCATTAGGCCTCGTCACTGTATTGTCACCAAATGTGTGTGTGTGTGTGTGTGTGCGTGTGCGTGTGCGTGTGCGTGTGCGTGTGCGTGTGCGTGTGCGTGTGCGTGTGTGTGTGTGTGTGTGTAAACCAGAGCATATATAATAATGTTGATAGGTTGCGCAAAAAATTAATTCTGCAACATTTTTTAACAGTTTGATTTATAGCAGAATAATTTATGGCACGAGACTAGATCACACCTAATATCACACCTAATATAACTACTTGTTTCTAACACGCATAATTATTGCTTTTATTCTTGATATTGCATTTTTTTTTATGTTCAAGTAACGGCTGAAAATAAAAGTGAAGATACTGAATTTCCTGAGTCAAGTATAACGACACGCTTTAGTACTCCTATTTCATTCCTTTAGTAGTGTTTGTTTACTAATTTATATATCAGTTTGTTAATCAGTAAATTTATGTGGATGTTAATATATAAAAAAAGGAAATTCGTCATCTTACTTACATTATCCACAGGAGGGGCGAGACGCGTGCACTCCCCCTCACTCCCCAAATGACACTGGTGAATGATACGCTTTTTGAAATTTTGGTACCAATTTTCTTTATGAATTTAATTTTCTACTATTCATATTTTTTTCCTCATCTACAATATTTTTTTCTATGACAAAAAATAGGAGACATTTTTTTTGTAATTTAATGGATGGAAATGTAACAATATTTAATTTGGTTTTAAAAATTGTTTGAAGAATATCCTAAAAAAACGACATGACGACGCCGTAAAATCCTGGATTATAATAACATTAAAATTTATAACTTTTGTATCGACACTTTCTACTTCTTATTTCACTTTATATTCTATTATCATTATTTAATTTTACTGGTTATAAGAAGAAAAATACATAACTTATTTTACTAAAGAATACTATAGTTCCCTCTTAACCTTGCTAACAAATCAGTTCGGGAACAGAAATACACAATGAGTGATGTAATGGAGGCAATCATGGTAACTGATAAGGCATTGACCACGGCAGCGACACCGATAACGTCACGGCGAAGACCTCTCTGATGTATTGACATCTTACTGTTAAGGGAGAGGAGGAGGAGGAGGAGGAGGAGGAGGAGGAGGAGGAGGAGGAGGAGGAGGAGGAGGAGGAGGAGGGGAGGAGGAGGAGGAGAAGGAGGAGGAGGAGGAGGAATACAAAGAAATACAAAGGAAACAACACAAACAGCAACAGACTATTAAGTCCTTACATGGCTGTTTGATTTAATTACTCTACACTAACTAGATAATAAGAGAGAAAGGATAGGAAAGTAGAAGGCTAAGAAAGAAGAAAGTAGAAGAGGAGGAGGAGGAGGAGGAGGAGGAGGAGGAGGAGGAAGAGGAGGAGGAGGAGGAGGAGGAGGAGGAAGGATACAGAGAGAGAGAGAGGAGAGAGAGAGAGAGAGAGAGAGAGAGAGAGAGAGAGAGAGAGAGAGAGAGAGAGAGAGAGAGAGAGAAGAATATCCATTTACATGTGACATTCCTTTGGACATTGGGACGTAGACACTTTCAGGAGTAAAATTTCATACTTAAATTTTTCCCACAATTATTGGTATTTCCTCAGTAATTCCCTATTCATTCCCTATCCCTATTACTTATTGATCTGATTCTCTATTCCCTATTCTATTCCCTATTCCCTATTTATTCCCTATTTATTTCCCTATTTATTCGTTTAATTTTCCCATAAGAGAAAACAAACAACAACTCTAACTTTTTTTCTTTCATATTTTGTTTTCCGTTTTGGGTTGAGTTTTTTTTGGGTGGGTAACTATTTCTTTGTTGATATGTCGAGGTCCTGGGTGTATTTTATTCATCCCTTCCATTCTGCAATATCGAGAAAGAGTTTGGGGAAAAATATTTGTTTGCCGGGTGGAGTAGACGCAGGAAAAGCCAGAAATAAAGCAAGAAAGACTCGTTGTGTGTCTAAAAGATGCAAAGGTTACGTGGAGGGAGAGAACGGCGCCTACACACACGCACACACACACACACACACACACACACACACACACACACACACACACACACACACATTAACCCCCCCCACACACACACGCACATACAAATAAAAAATATAAGAAATTTGTTGACTCTGCGTTGACTCTGTACTTTACACTCATATATTTCATCTATACTTATGGTTATTCTCATTGGTTTTATAAGGGTGTTTAGGTAAAAATTAGGTTTAGCATTGTAGTAATACAAAAAATTACTGCAGATTCGTTTTCAGTATTACTTAAAGCCTAATTTGGACCCATTTTCATGAGAATCTGAGGTGCGAATATTTACCCCAAAATCTGCAGGGGAACCCTTGGAATTTTGATAAGAAATCATACTTTCTTAAATCACTCAAAAACTAAGAGGCGTGAGCAAAAACTGTATACGTATATTGAGTAGGCAAAAAGTGATCTTGAGCTATACTGAATTAATTTTGGAATTTAACTAATTCAGAAAATGTCACTTTTTATGAATTTTTACAAAACATCAATTTTCTCAAAGATATAAGTTACTGTAATACTATTTACGCCATAGAAAATAAACTTTATACCATGACAAAAATAATGGATTTTTTCTCTACGACTAATAACAACGTAGTAATATGACAAAGTGTTCCCCAACAATTTTGGCTAAAGTCTATTTTTTTTAGTATGGTCAAAATGCACTAAGGAAGCCACGTCCCCCTGCGTCCCCTTCTATTCTACGGGGCAGCTGATTGGTGCATTCCTCGTATCATCACTACCAATCACAATATCTTCACTACTTAACAGCGGCGTGACCACTGACTGGACAGAGCAATCTTCAGTACAGAGGGATTTTTTTATTTTGTCACCCTCTATAGTGAAGATTGCCCTGTTAAGTGGTCACGCCGCTGTTAAGTAGTGAAGATATTGTGATTGGTAGTGATGATACGAGGAATGCACCAATCAGCTGCCCAGTAGAATAGAAGGGGAGGCAGGGGGCGTGGCTTCCTTAGTACATTTTGACCATAATAAAAATAATAGACTATAATTATTGTGCGGCCCTCTGACCGGAAAACCATTTCGGTCACAGATACACGAAAATTGCCATGAATAAAAATTAAATATCATTCAATTTGGTAATAAATAAATTTGTTCAAGAAGTCTTTCTGTCGGATGAACGGTTTGGGAACAACAGCAGCAGCAAAAACATTAGTTGCAGTGATAGTAGTAGTGGTAGTGGTGGCAGTGGAGGTGATGGTAGAAGTCGTATGTAGTACTACTAGTTGCTATTATGAGTCATTACGTATCGACTTTCTAGGCATCCAACATAAGATAAGTAGTAGTAGTAGTAGTAGTAGTAGTAGTAGTAGTAGTAGTAGTAGTAGTAGTAGTAGTAGTAGTAGTAGTAGTTGTTGTTGTTGTTGTTGCTGTTTTTGTTGTTGTTGTAGTAGTAGCAACAGCAGCAGTAGAAACATTTGTAGTGGTAGTAGTAGTGGCAGTGGTTGCGGTGGTGGTGATGGTAGAAGTCGAGTGTACTATTACTCGTAGTTATAAGTCATTACGTATTATTTTCTAGGCATCCAACAAAACAAATCAAATAACCCAAGCTGTTGTGCAGGACGAAGAGGAGTTAGACTTTTGGTAAAGAAAAGCAAAAACGCAACGAAAAAGAAAGAGAATGAAAAAGAAAAAAGAGAGAGAATCCATACTCTTAGAGACACACTCATTCCATTTTTGCTTCCCGCGGCTCTCACAGTAATAGCCTTATCTCCAAAACTCACAATACTCAAACGTTTTCCTCCTTGCCACTGTAAGGGGATAAGAGACTCCTCCTTTTACACACACATATTATTCTATCAAACATACACGTAGCTTCCATAACGTACCACACAGCTTTTAGTACGTCCATGTTTATCCATCTCCTTCAGTTTCATTTAGTATCCCATTAAATTTTCACGGAATCTGCGTTTCAGTGAGGTATATAGTCCCATTTTCTACGCTCTTTAAGCTGATTATTATTCCTCCAGCGTCCGTTTTCTTCGCGATTAACTTCCACGGTGCATATAAAGTAGGGGAAACGTAGACGCCGAGGTATAAGGGAAGGAAATATTATCTGATTCACGTAAGCAGGTTCGGAACGCTTCCTCATTACAGGTCATTCAGGCAGGGGAAGAGGGGAGGGATTGGATGCTAATTACGGTGATTTGTGACGACCTGCTGAAATGAGGATAGAGAGAGAGATAAATAGAGAGAGATTGAGAGAAAGAGAGAGAGAGACAGAGAGAGGAAAAAAACCAGACAGAGAGAAAGACAGAGACAGACAGAGAGAGACAGAAAGACAGACAGACAGACAGACAGAGAAGATAGATAGATAGATAGATAGATAGAGAGAAAGAAAGAAAAAAAACAGACAGAGAGAAAGACAGAGACAGACAAACAGAGAGAGAGAGAGAGAGAGAGAGAGAGAGAGAGAGAAGGAAGAGAGAGGAGAGAGAGAGAGAGAGAGAGAGAGAGAGAGAGAGAGAGAGAGAGAGAGAGAGAGAGAGAGAATATGGTAACAAAAATCCTTAATATTTGATAGTAGGTAAGACACATCATTTCAAATCCATAATATACACCTTTATTTCTATTTCATAGGTGCACCGATTAATTATTAACATATGGAGGACAAGGAGAAGGAAGAGGAGTGAGAGGAGATAAGAAGAGGAGGAGGAGGAGATAAGAAGAGGAGGAGGAGGAGGAATACAAAATACAAAGGAAACACAAACAGCAACAGACCGATAGGTCCTTACAAGACTGTTTGCTTTAACTACACTACACTAACTAGATAATAAGAGAGAAAGGATAGGAAGTAGAAGCTCCTCCCACCCACCCATCCTCCCGCCGAAGCTGGCCGGAAAAGAAGTGATACCATGCAATATAGAAAACTGCATGGAATTTGTGAGGAAAGTTGAAAGCTGTAATCTATGGCTAACTTTCTACTAGTTTGTGGGGTAGGTTTAGTGCTTTGATAGATGGTCATGTTATGTGTGGTTTTGTAATGGTGTGAACACAGTGTGGAGGTTAAGGGGTGGTGCGGCAGCCCTTGCCTGGCGCTTTCTTGGGAGGCAGCAGTCAATCAGGCCCCAGCTCCGTTCAATCCACTGCGGATTGTGTACTTTCCATGTAGGACGCCGTACACTTCAATGCCTCCTGCAGCAGTGACCCCCGGTACCTTTAAAACCGATGGGTGTCACTAACTGTCAGGACCCTAACTGAACCACAGCCCGTCACAGGGCGAGAGTAGTATGGTAACCCTTAACTCGGGGGCTATCTGTGTGTGTTATGAGGTCTAATGTAGTGTTGGTGTAGGCTCAGTGTGGGAAGTTCAGGGGTGGTGCGGCAGCCTTGCCTGGCGCTTTCTTGGGAGGCAGCAGTCAATCAGGCCCCCGCTCCGTTTCAATCCACTGCGGTAGTGCACTTTCCAAATAGGACCCCGTGCACTTCAATGCCCCTGCAGAGTGACCCTGGTATATAAATCCGATGGTGGGCACTAACTGACAGGGCCCTTACTGAACCACAGCCCGTCACAGGTCAAAAGTTGTAGTAAATGACCGTTTACTCGGGGCTGTCGAGACGTGTGGGGGGTTGTGTAGACGCGATTCGCTCGCAATATTTCGCATGAAAGTTCAGGGCGAGAAATTTACCTTTTTTGGTTTTTCTCTTGGGTTTTTAAATTTTGGAAAAATTTTTACATTTTTTTAAATAAAAAATTCTAACCCTTTTTTTGTTTATTTCCGGCCTTTTTGGTTTTAAAAATTTTTTGGGGGGAAAATTTGGTTTTTAAAAGCATTTTTTAAAAATAAAAAAAATTAACGGGGAAAAAATTTGTTTTCATATTATTAAAAAGTAATTTTCCCCCTTTTTCTGAAATTATTTGGAATTTTAAAAATGGGGGAAAACCCTTTTTTAAAAATTTTTAAAAAAACCCATTTTTTTTAAAAAATAAAAAATTTTTTTAGGCCTTGAAAAAAACTTTTTCCTTTTGACCAAAAAATTTGGGATTTTTTCCAGCTAAAAACCCCATTAAATTTTTGGAAAATTTTAACAATTTTGGAAAAGTCATTTTTTTATGTTTTTTAAAAAAATGAAACTAAAGGAAGAACCCCCCCCTGTATCTATTCCAGGGGCACTAAAAATTTAAATTTAAAAAAACCTAAAAAAATAAATTTTATTTTTTTTTTCCCAGGGGCTTCCCAACTGAAGGGGAAAAAGGGGCCCCAAATTTTGGTAAAGGGGGATTTTTTTTTTTTTTAACCCTCAAAAGGAAGACCCCCCCCGTTAATTCACCCCGGGGCCTGTTGGTGAGTATTTTGGATTTAAAAAATTTTTATACGAGGGCTGAACCACCACGGGCCAGAGAATTTTGGGAAGGGGATTTTTTATTTTTCCCCTTTTCCTAAGTAAATTTTGCCCTTTAATTAAATAATAGTATAAATTATTGGGGGTTTGAGGAAAAAATTTTCGGGGGGAACCCCAAAATTGCCAAATTTAAAAAAAAATCGTCTTTGGAAATTTTAAAAAAAAAATTTTAAAATTTTTTGGGGTGCCGGGGGGCCCCGAGCCAAAAACCCTTTGTTCGGTAAGAAAATAAAAATTGGGGGCCGGGGAAAAAAAATTTAAAAGTCTTAAAATTTGGAAAAAATACAAATTTTTTAAAAATTTTTTTTGTAAAACTTTTTGGGAACAAAAAGAAAAGATAAAAGGTATTTGAGTGTAGTAGTAGGGGAGTGGTGGAGTAGGTAATGGTAGAAGTGTTGTGTTGTTGTTGTTTTGGTTTTCGTTTTGTTTTTTTTAGGCAAAAACACATAAAAATTTGTAGTGGTAGTAGTTAGTGGAGTTTGGGTTTTGGTGAGTGGAAAAAAAGTGAGGTTATATATTTTTTGTTTTGTTCTTTTTTTTTTTTTGGGATCAACAAAACAAAAAATAAAACTTTGTGGGAGAAGAGGGATTTTGGGCTTTGGGTTAAAGGGAAAATTTTCCCAAAAAGGTCCCCCCCCACACCAAAAAAAAAAAAAAGAAAAGGGGGGGAGAATATTACTTTTTAAAAAAAACAAAAACCAAAAAACCCGGGTTAAAAGAAAAAGGGGCCCCCATCCCCAAAACCCCAAATTAAAAACTTTTCCTTTTTTGCCCCCGGGTTAAGGGGAAAAGAGCCCTTTTTAAAAAACCCCCAAACCCTTTTTATTTTCAAATTTTCCTTTCCATTAAAGGGGGAAAAGAGCCCCTTCCTTTTACCACCCTTATTTATTTATTATCCCTTTAAAATTTTTTTCCCAAGGGAAAACCTTTAGTGAAGGTTTTTTTACCCCTTTTTCCCCCTTCTTTTTCTTTAGTATTTTAAAATTTTCCCCAAGGATTCGTTTTTCGGAAATTAACCCTTTTCCAGGGTCTTTAAAGGGGAAAAAACCCCGGGTTTTTTTGGGGGAAATTAACTATTCCCCAAAAAGGGAGGGGAAAGGGTTTAAAGGACGGCGGGGGAAAGGGGGAAAGGAAAAATTTTTCTAATTTAGGGGTTGATTTGGAAGCCCTAAAATTAAGGCTTAGGGGGAAGAGGGGGGGTTTAAATTTAGGGTTTGGAAAAAGCGAAAGAGGAAAGAGAGAAAAAAAAGGGAAGGAGAAAGAAAAAAGGGGAAGGGGAACAGAGAGAGAAAAAAACGGGAAGAAAAAAGGAAAGCCCGAGAAGAAAGAAAAAGAAGAAAGAGAGAAAAAAAAGAAAAAAAAAAAGAAGAGAGAAAGAAAAAAAAGGGAAAAAAAACAGAAGAGAGAAAGAAGAGAGAAGAAAAAGAGAGGGGGGAGAGAGGGGAGAGAGGAGAAGAGGAGAGAGAGAGAGAGAGAGGAGAGGAGGAAAAGGGAGAGGGGAGGGAAGAGAGGGAGAGAGAAGGGGGGGGAGAAGAGAGAGAGGAGGAGAGAGGAGAGGGGAATAGGGGTAAAAAAAAAATCCTTAATTTTTGATAGTGGGTAAGACACATCATTTAAAATCCATAATTTTAACACCTTTTTCTTTCATGGGTTTTGCCCCCGTTTAAATTTTTAAACCTATGGAGGACAAGGAAAAGGAAGGAAGAGGAGGGGAGAGGAGAAAAAGAAGAGGAGGGGGGAGGAGAAAAGGGAAGAGGAGGGGGGAGGAGGAATAAAAAATAAAAAAGGAAAACCCCCAAACAGCAACGGGGAGGGATGGGGCCTTAAAAGGGGGGGGGGGGGGGGAACTGTTTGTTTTAAAACCTCCCACTACACTAACTGGGTTTAATAAGAGAAAAAAGGATAGGAAGTAGAAGGGGCCTCCTCCCCACCCCCCCATCCCTCCAGCCTAAGCGGGCCGGGAAAAGAAATGATACCATGCAATATAGAAAAACGAAAGGGAAATTTTGGTGGGGAAATTTTAAAGTTTAAACTTTTGGGCAAAATTACTACTAGTTTGGGGGGGGTAGGTTTAGTGCTTGATAATAGGTCATGTTATGTGTTTTTTGTAATGGGTGTAAAACCCCGGGGGGGGGGGTTTTAAAATGGGGTGGGGCGGCACCCCTTGGGCCTGGGGGCCTTTTTTTTGGGGGGCCCGGCAGAAATTCAATCAGGCCCCACCCTCCCCGTTCAACCCATTTGGGGAGGGGTTATTTCCATGTAGGACCCCGGGGGTTTACATTTCAATGTCCGCAGCAGTGCCCCCGGGGTACCTTTAATGAGGTGGTCACTAACTGTCAGGACCCTAACTGAAACCAAAAGGGCCCGTCACAGGTCAAGAGAAATAGGGGTAACCTTTTTAAACTCGGGGCTTCGTGTGTGTTATAAAGGTCAAAAGGATTTTTTGGTGAGGCTCAGTTTTGGAAGTTCAGGGGTGGTGGGCATTTTTGCCTGGCGCTTTCCCCTTGGGATTTTTCAGAAAGGTTCAATCGGGCCCCCCCACCCTCTTTTTCAATCCACTCCCGGTAGGGGCATTTTTCCCAAGTAGGACCCCCCGTGCATTTTCAAGGGCCCCCTTGCGGGAAAGTGCCCCCCGGGTTTTAAAAATCCCGATGGGTGGTCACTAATTTTGACAGGGCCCTTACTAAAACCACACCCCGTCAAGGTAAAAAGTTTGAAAGTGGACCTTTTTACTGGGGGGCTGGTTCTAGACGTTTGGGGGGGGGGTTGTGAAAGGCCCCGCGTTTTCGTTTCGAAAAATCATTTTACGCAATGGGGAGTAATTTTTTCAGAGGCCCGCGAGATAAATTTATTATTCCGAGTTTAAACAGTGAAAAAACCGGGGGTTTTGATATGAAATATTTATCGGGAAATTTTTTGGTAAATGATTCTTTTGTTTTGGGGTTTACTACTTTCTGCCCGGCCCGGGCCCCTTTTTCCAAAAGGGTTTCCCAAAACACGGTTTGTGAAAAAAACCCCCCCCCCCCCCCAGTTTTTGCTGGTTCGTTAAAAAACCGTTTCCTGCTTATTTAAATCCGTGTTTCTAGTTAAAGTTTTAAACCGGTCAGCGTAAAAAGGTTTTTCTGGGATTTACGTTCGTAAATCCATTAAAATTTTTAAATATTTTCATGAGGTCACCTCTTATCCTTCGTTTTTTTTAGTGGGAATTAAGGGAAAAGTTAAGTTCTTTGACCCCGTTTTTCCTTTACGATTTATTTCGCATCTGGGTATCTTTTTGGGTTATTTGGGCGCTGTTTTTTTTCTATTTTATTTTTTCCCTTTTATAATAAGGTGCCCAGAATTTGCACCCCGGGTTTTTTAGATGGGGGCGAAAAAGGGCGATTTAAAAAAGAGTGATATAATTTTTTCAGTTTTAAAAACTGAAAGTTTTTCCAATAAGCCAAAAAATTTTTTTGCAGTTTTTACTACCTCTAAAATTTTGGTTTTATTTTTTTTTGGTTTCTTTCAGGGATTATAACGCCAAAAATTTTTTTCTTTATCAACATTTTTTGTTGGAAATGGGTTAAATCACTAATTTTATGGGGGGTTTTTTTTCCCGGGGGGAATTTTTTTTTAGACATGACTTTTTGCCCGGGGTTAAAAATTCTTTTGGGCCCGGGTTTTTGCCCATTCGGGTTAGGGTGTTTAAGTCTTTTTTTGTTTTGATTTGGCCAGATTCTGAGAGGCTATTTTTTGTGTTTTTTCTTTTGTCATCAGCAAATTTCGATATCCTGATGTAAATTCCCTCGTCAATGTCATTTTGTATTTTAAAGGAACAGGATAGGCCCCGGAAAACTGACCCTTTTGGGGGGAAACCACCACTTTTTACACTGGTCCAGTCAGAAAAAATTTTCCTTTTTATTCCAACCCTTTTTTTTTAGGGATTTGACAGCCAGTTTTTTCTACCCAAATTTTGGAAAGATGGCCTGTTAAAAACCATGAGGCTTTTTTTTTTGGGCTAATGAAAAGCTTAAAAGGAACTTTTTGTCGAACGCTTTTTAAAAAATCGGGGGGGTTAAACTACCCCTACTCCCCTCGTTTTGGGTCGTAAAAATTTTGAATAAAACAAATTGTAAAAATCAAGAAAGTTTGAGGGGCCCATGAGGGGTTTTTATTTCCTGAATCCATCTGCGAATTTTTGATTAGGGGTCATTTTCTTTTTAAAAAACTTTAACGATTTTTCTCTTATGAGGGGTTCCCCTTAAAATTTTCCGGGAAAACTGATGTTAAATTGATTGGGCGTTTATTTTTTTCCGGGCGGCGACTTGTTTCCCTTTTTTTAAATATGGGTTTGATTTTTTGCTAGTTTCCTTTCCCGCCGGTACTTTTCCGGTGGGGTAAAAAGGACTTATTTTTAAATAAAGGGGAAAGGGTTTTTTTTAAACTATTTTTTCTTTTTCCCTTTTGGCTTTTTTTTAATTGCGTGGCAAAATTTTGTCAGGACCGGGGGGCCTTTGTTTTTTTTTTCATTTTATTTTTTCGCGAAAAAAATTTGTCACTTTTTAAAAAGGTTAATGAGCGGGGCAATTCCCTTTTGTTTTTTGGGTTTTTTCCCGAGGGGTTTGATTTTCGGTTTTTTCCACTGTAAAGACTGATGCAAAAAAGTTTTAGGGGTATCCGCCATAGATACTTCTTTTTCCGGGGTGTTTCGCCATTTTTCCTTTTTTCCAAAAACGGTCCTATGGTTGAGTAACGTTTTTTTTTTTTCCCTTTTTTAAAACATAGCTGAGAATTCTTTGGGTTTGTTTTTGGTTTCTTTTTGGGCAAAAACGACTTCAAAACTTCTTCTTGCTTGTTTAAAGGGTTTTTTTGGGTTTTTTTCGTCTTCAAATTTTCGGGTCGTGACCCGTTTTTTGGTCGTCTTCTTTTTTTGTGTTTTTTTTCTTTTTTGTTTTTCCCCCAATCCCCCGCTTTTTGGGCTGCAAAGGCTTGCCCTTTGGGTTTTTCCCCGGGGTCAACCTTTGGGTTTAATGTTTTGAAAAGATCGCCCTATATCGCTTTCGGTATTGGGGATTGTATTGCTAATTTAAACCCTTACCGGGGGGAATTCAGGGGCCAATGCTAAAATTTTATTCGTTACTTTTTTGAGATAATATTCCAATGGGGCCCCTGTTCTTTTAAGATTTTTTTTGGGTTTTCCTGAAGTCTCCCTTTCTTAATCAAAAAACTTTTTTTTTACTTTCGACTTCGCTTGTCTTACTGATTTTAATACTGAAAGAATCGCCCCGGTGGGTCACTGTTTACTAAATTCGGATCCGCGTTTAAAAGTTAAATAACTAAAAATACTAAAGAAAAAGGGAGGGGGAGGAGGGGAGGAGTACATAAAAAAAGGAATCTAGGAATAACAGACACCAGGGGAAACCCATTTGGGCCATTTAAAGAGGGTATCGGGTTTTTATACATATACTAACTAAACAACTACATGTAAAGAGGCCCGTTTGGGAAAAAGATACCATGGCCCTTTAAAAAGATAGGAACATGGAAGTTTCGTAGTGGGAAGGGGGGGAAAGATAAAGGGTTGAAAAAATGCTAACTAAAACTACCACTAACAAATCAATCCGGGGGGCCCATAAATTTAATTGCAGGGCAAGTTTAAAAAAACCCCTTTACTTTATAGTGGGGCCCTCAATTTTGTTTTTTAAAAGAAGTTATTGGGCTTTTCCTTTGACAAACTTTTCTGGGAAATTGTTCCATCGATCAACAACCCCTAACATTGAAATAAATTTTTACGGGGGGATCTGTGATTTTCAAAGTTTACCCTTTATTTTTTTAAAACCCTTTTTTTTCTTGTTGTCAAGTGAGGAGGAGGGGAAGGGGGAGGAGGATATCAAAAGGATGAGGGAAGGGCCAATGGAAGAGGAGGGAGGGAAGGGAGGGGCACCCGGAAAGGAGGAGGATTGGGGGGGATAGGTTGGGGGGGACAAGGAGGAAAACGAAGGAAACCCCCTCTCCCCCCCCCCTCTTCCCCTTTTCCCCTCCAAATTTCCTTATTCTTTAAAAAAAAAGGGCCCCCAAAAAAAGGGGAAAATGGAAAGGGTTTTTTGCGTTAAAAAATTTGGAATGTTTATCTTTAAAAAGGGGAAATTTGAAAAAGCGAAAAGGAAAAGGGAAAGGATGCAATATAAAAAATCCCATGAGGGAAAGGGGAAAATGGGTAAAAAGGGGAAAAGGGGGGAAAAAAATAAAATAAAGGGAAAAATTTAAAGGGTAATTGAGGGGGGAAAAAACCCCACTGCCCAACCAAATTTTAAAAAGAAGAAGAAAAAAGAAAAACTGATCCGATGGTGTTTGGGGGGATAGTGCTTTATCAACGGGCCCCTTGAGGGGAAATTTGGAAAATACCTCCCCCAAACCCAAACAACTTTCCAAACCCGTTAACCCCTCTCAAGGGCCCCTCAAAAAGGCTACCTTAAAAATCCCCGGTAAAACCCCTCCCCGCTCATTTACCCCCCGGAAAAGCCAGGCTGGAATTAAAAGAAATTTGGGAAACCCTTATTAGATCCAAGTGAATGTGGATTTTTTTTTTTTTAAAATTTTCCCTTTCATTTTTTGTGTTTGCAGTTTTTAGAGGTTTAAAAATGACAGCTTAAGGCAAAAGCAACCTTTTTGTTCCCCCCCCCCAAGACTTCCTCTTTAACAACCAACCCCCCAAGGAGGCCTCAACGCGTGTGGGTTTTCCCAGGAAAGGGAAAAGGGAAAACCCCCAACCCCCTTCCCGCGGTGTTTTTGGGCCCCATGAGTGGGTGGGGGGGCCAGGGCCCCGGGAAGGGCCTTGGGATCCTGACGGAAAGGGGTGGCGGCGGGGGGGCCTGTGGCTCCGACCCACCTGGGCCCCCCCACCAGCTATAAGGAAGTAAAAAAACTCTCCCCCCTGCACCAGGGACAAGCCCATCATGCCGAAGAGAAGAAAACCCGGAAAATGAGAAGCCAGGAAAAAAAAAACAAAACAAAAATGAAAAAAAGCGAAAACCCCCCTTCCTTTCCAAAAAAGGGCAAGCGAGGGAAAAGGTCTTTGGAAAAAAAAAATGACTCGGAAAAACCCCCGGTTTACCAAAAGGATTCCGACGAGGATAGTGAGGAGACGAAACCCCGGCCCAGGGGAAAAAAAATTACATTTAATGGGGCCCGGGTTTTCCCGGCTTTAGACGGCCCCATTCAGACCCTTTTGCCGCCGAGGACGAGTCTGACGGTGCGTGGGACAAGAGAGGGGGAGGAGGGCACGTCCGCCGTGAGGAGGGCGTGTGGGACCAGACCGGGTTTTGCGGCGGCCCCCACGTGACAAAAACCCGGGCCCCCCGAAGCCCCGCCAAAAGGGATTTGGCGCGCTTGGGGGACCCCTCCTGTAGGGGGGCTGGGGGTTTGGGGTGGCCTGGGATTTTTTGGGCTGGGCTTTGCGGAAGGGCCCCCGGGGGAAAGGATAAAAGGAGGCCCCAAAGGGGGCTTTGGAGAGTGAGTGTGCGACGGACTGTGGCCCGGGGGCCCCCGGCAAGCCATCCACCGCGTGGGGGACGAATGTGGAAAAAAGAGAATGAAGGGGTCGGGCCCGGGCCCTTTTAAGGAAGGCTAAGAGGGTTTATGCGGGGCCTAGATCCCCTCCAACCCCCTGAGCCCCCGCTCTCCCTAAGGAGCCCCGAAAGGCAAAAGCCCCCGGGCCCCTTTCCCGGGAAACCCCCAAAGCCCCCCCCAACCAGGATTTGGTGCGCTTTAAAAAACCCTGGTCATGACCCCTCTTGTAGGGGGGGGCTTTGGGTGGGCTGGGCTGGGCTTTGTTGGTCGGGGGTAAACGGAAGGGGGTGCAGGACAAGGGAAAAAAGGGGGCCGGAAAGGGGAGGTGGGGCCCGTTAGGTGGCCCCAGGGCGTCAAAAAAAAAGAGCGCCCAAACGGTCCCCCTTCGGGGGTGTGACTTTCCGGGGGATCGCATTAAAACCCCCTGGGCACATGATACCCGGCCCGGCCCCGGCGGGGGCCCCTGGGGGGCAAGGCCAGGGGCAGGGGCCGGTTTGTGCAGCGCCCTGGCCATCCTGGACCCACAACCTTTTCCCAGGTTCCCTTTACCGGGCCGGGAGGGGAATTTTTACAGCAAGCGCCCGACAACCCCCCCCCCCCGTCCGAAGGGCAGTGTCCCCCTAGGTCCCTGCGCCTGAAGAAACCGCGGGCCCCCAAACCAAGACCCCAAAACCCCCCCCCGGACTCGTTCCCGTCTCGGGCAAGACTTCCCCAAGGGGCAAAGCCACACCACCGAAAGGCCCAGCGCCCCGTCGCCTGGGGGCCCGACAAGCAGCCGCAGCGAGGGGCGGCGGGCCCGGACAACGCGTCCCTCTCTCTTTGACACCCAAGAAAAACCCCCCCAAGCCCCCCCTGAAACCTTTTCCCCCGAAAAAGCCAAAAAAACCACCGAAAAAGGGCCCCGCACGTCGCTCAGGCCCCGAAAGCGGCGGCCCCGGAAGGGGGGCGGGAAAAAAGCACAGAAACAGTAAGGCAGGGGGCGCCAGCGACCCCCGCCCCCGAGGTGGCCGGTGCCTTTTCACTCAGAGGCACGTTGGGCCTAAGGGGGGGTTTTTTTGTTTTTAGATAGACAAGGCCGAACAGAACTTCTTGGGTTTCAGGTATCGAAGTTTTATTTTAAAAATTTAAAAAGTGGCAAAGATAGTTATAGTGGGTTCTGAGGAGGGGGGACCCCCCCAGCCCCTCAATGGCAGAAACGAGGGACGGGCCCCGACAGCTAAAAGGGGATGGGTGTGACCCGCCTCCCCGGGCTGGGGGAAATGAAAGGAGAGCGAGGAGTCAAAAAGTTAAGGGGGTTCCTAAAATTTGGAGGGTTTTAAAAAGGAGGAGGGACCCATTAGACAAAAATTTTGCGGTAAAATTTTTTTTTAAAAACCCATTGACAACCCCGACATTGAAAAAGATTTCAAAGGGGAAACTGTGATTTACACGCTGACCTTTAGTTTTTAAAAGTTGTTTTTTTGTTGTCACGTTAGGAGAAAGCTTGAATAGGTTTCCCCGTGATTGGAAAACGAAACTTTAAGGGTTTAAAAAGTTTTTATCAATCCCCCCGGGTTCTATGATCCTTTTAAAGGGAAAAAATTTTTTTAAGGCAAAAAAAGGGAAAAAAAAATATGTTTTTACAACCTTTTTTTCCTAAATGAATTGCGGGAAGGGGGATGGAATCAGGTTTTTGGTTTGCTCTTTTTTTTTTAAATGATTTTAATTTGACTTATCTTTTTTTCGAAACAAGGAAACGAAACCCGAGTAAACAGATATTCCCAAGTGGGGGCCAACCAAAAACGTGTTAAGTATATATCATTTCTTAAAAAAAATTTCTCTGAAGAAAAAGGGGGTTTTGGGGGAGGAGGAAAGGGGGAGGAGGGAAAGGGAAAAGATCATTTTTATTACCGTTAATTTTTCATGTTTTGGGGCTTGTTATTGGGTTTTTATTGGTTTTTGGGGGGAGTGGTGGGTTTGGAAGGGGATTATTAAATTTTTTATTAATTTTTTTTTTAGGATTATTTTTAAAATTTCCAAATAAATTACACCACAAAAAACACTACTACTCTCTACACACTACACTATTTTAATTTTAAAACTACCAAACCAAACCCCCACCACCCCCTCCAACTACTCACCACTAAATACTACTAATATACTAATACTTACTACTTTACACTATTATTTTATACCCACTACTACTACTTCCCATACTACTTTTTCTACTACTATTTTTACTACTAGTAAATACTACTTTCTAAATACCAATACCACCACCACTCCAACTAATACCAACCCCTACTGCCCATACCCAAAACCCCTACTAACCCCTACTACTATTTTCTGGGTTTCCCATTAAGGTTTGTCAATGCTGTGGTATTAAGTGGGTTTTTTTATCCCCCAACAAAAAGAGAGAGAGGGGGAGAGAGGGGAAGGGGAAAAGAGGGGAGAAAGAGGGGAGGGAAGGGGGAGAAGGAGGGGGAAAGAGAAGGGGAAGGGGAAAAAGAGAGAGAGAGGAGAAGGGTATTGTTTTTGCGGAGATTCTAGGGTCTGGAAAAAAATTGATGACTCTTCCCCTCTCTCTCTCTCTCTCTCTCCCCCCTTCTCTCTCTTTCCCCTTTTCCCTCCCTCCTCCTCTCTCTCTTCAAACTAAAGTTTTAAACAGTTGAAAAAAAGAAAAAAAAAGAAGGAAAAAAGGTTGGGGAAATTTTTGAAGGAAGTAAGGAAAAGGGAAAGGAAAAAAAGGGAGAATTTTTTAAAAAGGAAGGAAGGAAAAAAAAGGGAGATTTTTTTAAAAAAAAATTTAAAGGGAAAGGAAAGGGAAAGGAAAAAAAAGGGAAAATTTTAAAGGAAGGAAGGAAGGAAAAAAGGAGAGATTTTAAAGGAAGGAAGGAAAAAAGGAGAGATTTTTAAAGGAAGGAAGGAAGGAAGGAAAAAGGAGAGATTTTAAAGGAAGGAAGGAAGGAAAGAAAAAAGGAGAGATTTTAAAGGAAGGAAGGAAGGAAAAAATGAATGAAAAAAGAAAGAAAAACCCACAAACAACAAAACAACCTAACAAACAGGCAACGAGAGAAAGGAAAAATATGTACCAACAAAAACAAACAAATAAAAAGCAACAAAGGAGCCGCGAGAGGTAAACAATAACGCGGGAATACAGAACACATGTAAACAGATCAAGAGGAAGAGAAGGAGAGGAGAGAATAGAGAACCATGGAGAAGAAGAAGAAGAGGAGGAGAGGAGAAGAAAAGGAAGAGGAGGAAGAGGAGGATAAGAAGGAGAAGAAGAATAAAGAGGAAAGAGGAAGAATATAGGAGGAGGAGGAGGAGGAGGAGGAGGAGGAGGAGGAGGAGGAGACACCATATGTATGTAGAATTCTCGGGGGCGGAGATATACAAGGGAAGATTATCAGATTATAATTCTGCATTTCATCAAACATGAATTGCGACACATCAAGCTGAACAGACACATCCGAGGGACTTGTGATTAGCATGAACCAGAATTATA
>JACEEZ010023818.1:61302-66302 GCA_016584305.1 Chionoecetes opilio | reverse complement strand
CAGACAGACAGACAGACGGGACAGACAGACAGAAACACAGACAGACAGACAGACAGGCAGACAGACAGAAACAGACAGACAGACAGAAACAGACAGACAGACAGAAACAGACAGACAGACAGACAGACAGACAGACAGAAACAGACAGACAGACAGACAGGCAGACAGACAGAAGCAAAATCCCAGTACTAAAAACGGAAAAGGAAAATTAAGGTTTTTCTCTTTTTCTTTCTTTCTTTCTTTCTTTCTTTCCTCTATTTTCCATCTGCGTTCCCCTGACTTGGCTAATGACCCCCACTCATTCCCGACGTCAGGTTAGGGCAGGTCAAATCGAGTCAGGCCAGGCCAGGTCATCCACTAAGCTACAATGAAGTTACTCCAGATTAGTTTGTCTATTCTAACAAGGTGCATAAAAATAATACTTAACAGAAAATAATAAAATAATTGAGACTACTTTATTGTTTGTTTTTGTGTTTGTTTTGTTACGTTGAAGCCTATAGCGCCTGTAGGCTATTATGGAAGGAAGGAAGGAAGGAAGGAAGGAAGGAAGGAAGGAAGGAAGGAAGGAAGGAAGAAGGAAGGAAGGAAGGAAGGAAGGAAAGAAGGAAGCAAGGAAGGAAAGAAGGAAGGAAGTAAGGAAGGAAGGAAAGGATGATGCAATGTAAATTAATACGAATAATATGACGGACAAGAAGAAAAAAGAAGACGCAAGGAAAGAAAAATAAGGAAGGAAGGAAGGAAGAAAAAGAGGACGCAAGGAAGGAAGGAAGGAAGGAAAGGATGATGTAACGTAAATTCAAAGATAGTGAAAATTCGAATAAAGATAAAATACTGAAATGACAAGGATGAGGAAGAGACAGACATAAAGAGAAATAAGAAGGGAAATGTTGTTGTCTGTCTGTCTGTCTGTTTAACCCCTTCACGCCCAGATCTTTCCTTTGCTATATAAAATCGTCTGTTGTTAGCCATGAAACTACGAAAACTAACTGAATATACCAAATTACCTAGTGGACAAGGATACTAAACAGGTCATATCTACAAAATAATGCTTATAGTCACTAAAAATCGTCTAATGGTACCCAAATTACAATGGAAATTACGTTCTGGGCCTCAAGGGGTTAAATGAAGCTTAAATGAGGCAATCGAAATACATAACAACCACACAATTTAACAAAAAGATAAAAATAATACTTCATAGATAACAAAACAAAAAAAACTTGACACTACTACTTAAAAAAGGCGACTGAAATAAAAGTCAAAATTTAACAAAAAAAAAATGATCACAAAAAAAAGGAATATTCGCATCAATAACTAAGAAATTTAAAAGGAAAACAAATATTTGACTCAAGTCTTCAACAACTTTTCAAATATTCACACAAACTTTACTCCCTTTTACCACACAAAAAGTAAGGAAGGAAGGAAAGGAAGGAAAGGAAGGAAAAGTAAGGAAATGAACATAGGAAGGATAGGAAAGGAACATAGGAAGGATAGGAAATGAACATAGGAAGGATAGGAAAGGAACATAGGAAGGATAGGAAAGGAACATAGGAAGGATAGATAGGAAAGGAACATAGGAAAGATAGGAAAGGAACATAGAAAGGATAGGAAAGGAAAAGAACATAGGAAGGATAGGAAAGGAACATAGGAAGGATAGGAAAGGAACATAGGAAGGATAGGAAAGGAGCATAGAAAGGATAGGAAAGGAAAAGAACATAGGAAGGATAGGAAAGGAACATAGGAAGGATAGGAGAACATAGGAAGGATAGGAAAGGAACATAGGAAGGACACGTCATAGGTGGGCAGGGAGGAGAACGTCAGATAAAATTAGAGGGAAAAAAAAGGAAGTCTGGCTGAGGGGAAGAGTGGGAGGAAAATGAGGGCAGAAGGTGACACTTTATCTCGTCCCCAGAGCACCTTCCTGGAATCAGTGAGGGGAACAATGTGGGTCTGAGGGGAGAGACTGGAGGAGAGGGCCAAAGGAGGGGAGAGGGGAGAGGGGAGAAACCAAGGGAGAGGCGAGAGGGTCAAAAGAAAACGTGTCATGTGGGAGAACGTAGCAAAGAGGGGAGAGGAAGGAGGGTAAGGAGAGGGGAGGGTAGAGAGAGGGGAGGAGGGGGGAAAGGGAGGAAAAAGGGGGTAAGTAACAGGGGAGTGAGGGGAAAGAAAAGACCACGTGAAAAGAGACGTATACCCTAAAGCAATTCATTCGTATAGTTGAGGGGAAAAGAATGACGAGGGGAGCAAAGGAGGGGAGAGGTCAGAGTCATTAGTGAAGAGAGAAGGTCACAAGCACACAAGAAGTACTTGTTTTAGTATTTTCTTTTGAGTGCAGTGTTAAGTGAGTAGGGAGGGAAGGAGGGATGGAGGGAGGGAGGGAGAGAAGGAAGGAAGGAGGGAAGGAAGGAGGGAAGGAGGGAGAGAAGGAGAGGAGAGAGAAAGGGTGATAAGAGGGAGGACGTAAGAAAACAGGTACTGACACGTAAACGAGTACAAAGAATTACTTGGAAATGCGGAGGAGGAGGAGGTGGAGGAGGAGGAGGAGGAGAAGGAGGAGGAGGAGGAGGAGGAGGAGGAGAAGGAGGAGGAGGAGGAGGAGGACGAGGACGAGGACGAGGAGGAGGACGAGGAGGAGGAGGAGGAGGAGAAGGAGGAGGAGGAGGAGGAGGACGAGGAGGAGGTATACAAGAGGAATAGTAAGTACAAGAAGCAAATTATGATAAAACTTCAAAAAAGGACACAAAGAAGGTGCATGATTACCAGGAAAACAAGAAGAAAGAGGAAGAGAAGAAGAGGAGGAGGAGGAGGAGGAGGAGGAGAAAAGAAAGAGGGGGAGGAGGAGGAGTAGGAGGGGGGGAGGAGAGGAGGGAGGAGGTAGGAGGGGAGGAGAGGAGGAGGAGGAGGAGGAGGAGGAGGAGGAGGAGGAGGAGGAGGAGGGAGGAGGGAGGAGGAGGAGGAGGAGGAGGAGGAGGAGGAGGAGGAGGAGAAAGAGGAGGAAGTGGAAGAAGCCGTCTGCCATCTGTCTTCTGAATTACGCTATTTGGGATATTAATGTCAATAAGCCGACTTGGAAAGCTTGTTGGATGGGTACAGTTCGGCCCCAAAGTGAACCGAAGTACAACACCCAAGACCCCACCACACGGGGGGTACACATCATGGGGGGGGAGGAGGAGGAGGAGGAGGAGGAGGAGGAGGAGGAGGAGGAGGGAGGAGGAGGAGGAGGAGGAGGAGGAGGAGGAGGAAGGAGGAGGAGGAGGAGGAAAAGATGTAGAGAGAAGAGAAGGATGTGGACGAAAAAGAGTAAGACAACGACGACAAGAATGAAGAAGGTGAAGCAAGGGAAAGATAAAACAAAGAAAAAGAAAAAGAAATGGAAAAAGAAAAGAAAAAGGAAATGGAGGGACGATTGAGGACGAAAAGAAAATAATTGATACCTAAAAAAATAATACTAATGAAGATATAAAAAAATTAGATACTCTCAACTTGTACATAGGAGTATGATACGATTGACACTCATTGATAGTTAACCCCTTGAGGCCCAGAACGTAATTTCCATTGTAATTTAGCTACCATTAGACAATTTTTAGTGAATATAAGCAATATTTTATAGATATAACCTGTTTAGTATCCTTGTCGACTAACTAATGTGGTATATTCAGTGACTTTCCGTAATTCTATGGCTCGACAACAGACAATTTTATGTAGCAACGGAAATATCTGGGCGTGAAGAGGTTAAGTAAAGTAACAAAAAATAAAAAGAATAACAAAATACTGAACGTCTATAAAATCTGCCTCGGACAAAAACATAAACTTGATTCATATTTGTTATTTTTACCGAACTGCATTGCTGCTTTTTTTGCACTTCGACTAACATTTCGCTTAAAACCTTACAGCATACTTCACCTGTAGCCTATTCTGTCAGTATTCTGTTAAGTCCTCGAACAGACACACACTCTCTTTTTAATATTTATCTCTCAGTCCCAAGAATAATGAAAAAAAACTGAATATAGTAGAGCAATAAGAACTGACTATAAACAACTTTCCAATCCCAACACAAATAATAAAAAGAAAACAAAAAATTCATTTATTTCAGAGTAGCCTTGAGAGACGCGTCAGGAATCTGTTCACTCCAACATTTTACTTTTCAAACAAGTTTATTCTATTTGCTATTATGTTGGAGGGGGGGGAGGAGGAGGAGGAGGAGGAGGGGGGGGAGGAGGAGGAGGAGGAGGAGGAGGCGGAGGAGGAGGCGGAGGCGGAGGACGGAGGAGGAGGAGGAGGAGGAGGAGGAGGAGGAGGAGGAGGAGGAGGAGGAGGAGGAGGAGGAGGAGGAGGAGGAGGAGGAGGAGGAGGAGGTATAAAAGAAAGAGAGGAATAGTAAGTTCATGAAGAAGCAAATTATGATAAAACTTATAAAAAGGACAAAAAGAAGGAGGTAAGGACTCCTTTACTAAGAGAAATAAAGAAAACTAAGAAAATTAAGAGAAAACTAAGAAAATAAGAGGAGGAGGAGGAGGAGGAGGAGGAGGAGGAGGAGGAGGAGGAGGAGGAGGAGGAGGAGGAGGAGGAGGTGGCGGAGGCGGAGGAGGCAGAGGAGGAGGGGGGGGAGGAGGAGGAGGAGGAGGAAGAGAAAGAGGTGCACGGCTGGAACTGACGAATGAATAAACAAACACGGAGACATTTACAGGGCAGGCAAAGTTTAAGAGCCACTGTTACGAGACGCCTAACAGGGGGACAGGCAGGTCTTGGCGGGGCATGCATAAAGGAGAGGAACAATGACTCAATCACAAAGGCCACATCAAGCAGAGGACCACCAAATTCAATAAAAGAAAATAACAAGGAGGTGATGATAGATATAATACCTCCTTTAACCCCACCAACCCCACCAGCCAACCCCACACAGCCCCACCAACCCCACGCCACCAGTCACTCACGGGTTAGCATTGACGAGGTTACAGCGACGTGAAGGAATCGAAAAAAGTATCCAGAAGTAATGATTCGAA
>JACEEZ010023818.1:55000-58529 GCA_016584305.1 Chionoecetes opilio | reverse complement strand
TGGAAAGGGCCGACCTATGTGACGGAATTTTCTTCTTCGTATTCGCGGTGGTCGGTGCTACACACTCTTAGCCTAGGACGCGCACTGCAATGGCTGTAAAGACTCTGAGTGTGTCCATCCCGCGGGAGTAACCTTGGGGTTGTTAAAGTGGTGATTCAATTGTAATCGTTTTTTACTCTTCCTATATTATGTTTATGATGTGGGAATAGTTAGCATAGTTAATTTAGCAACAAAAGTGTGTGCGTTTGTTAATCTCTCTCCTCCTCATCTTCCTCCTCCTCCTCCTCCCCCCTCAACATATGACCAACAACTATCTTCTTCTTTCCTTCCTTTCATATACTTCACCCATTAAGAACAATTGACGCATTATTCAATCAATCAATCATTGGGGGCATACGCCAGGGGGCGCGTCATCTCGCCCACCCTACGACGCCTCACCCGGGGGTCACCCCGCGCGAGTTCCCATGCAGGCTCCTTTCCCATACCAGGCAGCTCTCGACAAGAAACATCAACTTGCCCCAGCCACGAGCCTTGTGGGCGCCCCCTTGGCCTCCTCCACGGCGGATTGTCTCTTACAGATACAACCCGATGGGAAGGATCGGTTTCAGGGTAGCGTGCTACATGCCCATATAGCCGAAGTTGGCGCTGACGGACTATGCAGGTAATAGGCCTCGATTCAGTCTCACGGTGCAATCACTGATTTGACACGTAATCATCCCAGCGATACCCCATGATTCTGCGAAGACACTTATTACCAAAGGCATTGATTCGTCTCTTCAACTCACTATTTAGTGTCCATGTCTCACAACCATAGAGTAAGACAGGGATCACAAACGACTTGAAGATCCGGATCTTTGTCCTCCTGCACAGGTACCGACAACGCCAAATACTCCCGCTGAGCGAGTCCATAACACCGTGGGCTATGCCAATCCACCGTAAGACTTCTTGCCGTGACCCGGCGTCATTATGGACTGCGCTACCAAGGTATGTAAAACTTTCCAAGATCTCAATGTTCTCGCCACACGCATGAACAGACTGTACTGCTTCATCTAGTAAGTCTCCAAACACCTGGACCTTGGTCTTGAGCCAGGAGACCTCAAGTCCCAAAGGCTTTGCCTCCTCGTGCAGCGCCTCGAGAGCCATCACCAGGACCTCCAGCGACTCAGCAAGGATTACTGCATCATCGGCAAAAACAAGATCAGTGATCTTGGTGTTGCCGACGGATGCTCCACAATCACTTTGATCTACAGCCTTGTCCAATACGCAGTCCATACAAGCGTTGAAAAGTGATGGGGCAAGGACGCACCCTTGCCTCACTCCTGTATTCACAGGAAAGAAGCTGGATACACCTGCCCCACACTTCACAGCACTCTCAGTCCCAGAATACAGACCAGTTATCAGACCAATAGTCCTTGCAGGAATCCCTCGAAGTCGCAGAAGATCCCAGAGTGACTCACGATGCACTGAGTCAAACGCCTTCTTGAGATCAACATAGGCTGCAAGCATCCCCTGTCGAAACTCACGTCGGCGTTCCACCAGGACACGAAGCGCTAGGATACGCATTATTGGCGCATTATTAGACGCATTATTGACGCATTATTGGACCGGGAAATCTATTAAAATTAACGAATTACGAAAGGCAATCTTAGGATTTCGCGAAACATTTCGTTAATGCTGTAATGCTAAACCTGCAGTGGTACCGATGTACACTTTAATTACGATGAGTAGCTATTACATTGTTCATCTTTTTTGCACTTGCAATCACTCGAAAACTATCATAAACAAGCTTGACAGGCGTTTGGACTTCCCTCTTAGATCACTCGGTTCCAATCACAGTCACTAAATTTGCAAGCGTGTCAAATCGTTGCAGAAATTCGGACTCAACGAACTCAGACTGATATTCCCACGCACTGTTGACACTCTGTACAAAAAAGGAAATAAATAATCTTGGCTTGAGTCGATAATGGAGTGCGTGGCGGCTCTTGGTGTAAATCTTATGAAACTCACGGATGGCGGGAGATAAAAGGGGATTTAGAAGATCCATTAAAGGTTTTGATATGAGGCGATAAATTTATGAGTCCGCCCATCACCCTCTACCAGATCCCCGGCAGTGACTGATGGCGGGAAGGCGTGGCCGCGGCAGGGAAACCAGGCGCTCCTTCCTTCCTTCCTTCTTGCCTTCCTGCCTACCTTCCTGTCTTCTTTCATTATTTTCTTATATCCATCCATCCTTCCTGCCTTCCTTCCTTCCTGCCTTTCTGCCTTATTTCTATTCTTTCTTATTGCCTTTCTTATTTCCTTCCATCTATCTTTCCTGCCTTCCTACTTACCTTCCATCCATCCTTCTTTCATTTTAATCTAAGTACTTTTATATCTCTTTGTGAATGGGAACAACTTTCTCTCACCAAAATAGTGCAATGAAATAAACAATAGAGGTGTCATTTAGTGGATTCAATGCATAAATAAGAAAAAATGTAATGTTTGTAATTCACCACTGCGTCAGGGAATCCGCGGCTACCGTGCTGTGTGTGAATCTAAGGGCTGGTTCACACTGGGCAAATGTCAGCACTTTATAGCCGGGAAGTCAACCTTTAGCGGGCGAGTGCTGAGATTACGTTCACACACGCAATTCGTTCCGGGAAACAAATGATGGTTTGTTGTTCCCGCGTCCAGTGTTTACAGTGTGCATTCAACCAAGAATATATTTTTTTTCTTTGATATCATCTACTAAATCAAACCCCACGTCTAACCTAACATAATCTGATTTACCCTAACAACCGTTTCTGACTGTAGCTAAAACAAAAAATGTTCGGTATTATATGTGTCGCCATTGCCATAGGAAATTGGGATGCAAAGTAAGGATGAAAAGATCTACACGATGGTGCTAGTTAAATTTGTTAGTTTTTATTGCCCAATACCGTAATTATACCAATAATTGGGGTGAGTGGGGAGGAGGGTGGTGCTGACTTCTGCGTTTGTTTGAATTTGGCGCGAGAAGTTCTCGGTAACTGAACATATAAAGACCAATCGAGCGGTGTAGGTTTTTTTCGACAAACATAGGCTGAGATAGCCTATCTATAACTATGACTTCCCGGGGAGTTATCTCAGCCTATGTTTGCCGACATTTGCCCAGTGGGAACCAGGATTAAGACGACAGACAGGCGCCCACTCATGTACTGCCGCCCATTTCTAATGAAGACAAAGTGATGAAGAGCGGGGCCCCGGTGAGAAGGTAAATTGCTGTCACTGCCCTGGAAAAAGGAGTCATTATTTTACTGAAAGGAATAACACACACACACACACATACACACACACATACATACATACACACACACACTCACATACACACACGCACGCACATGCACGCACACACACACACACACACACACACACACACACACACACACACACACACACACACACACACACATACACACACACACGCATACACACGCACACACACACACACACATAGCTTACTTACTCACGAATCGAACCAATTGAAAAATAATAATAGTACCTAATGTCA
>JACEEZ010023818.1:27500-52500 GCA_016584305.1 Chionoecetes opilio | reverse complement strand
TCCAGCTTGAATCCGTTACTTCTTGTTCTACCCTGGTTAAAAGCCGTAAGAACTTTTCCTACCTCTCCTTTATTAAATCCCTTTATCCACTTAAAAACTTCTATCAGATCGCCCCTTACTCTGCGTCTCTTGAGTGAGTATAATTTTATTAACTTCAATCTCCTCTCATAACTAAAGTTACGCATCCCTTGTATCATGTTGGTCATCCTTCTCTGCACTGTTTCTAACAACGCTATATCCATCTTGTAATATGGAGACAAATCTGACCCATATCTAGTGGGCTGACTAGAGCCAGATAAAGCTTTATAATTAACTTCCGCACTTACTTCTTTTAACACTTCTGGTACATGAATCTAATACCTATTAGCTCTATTTCTGGCCTCATAAAAATTGTTCCTAGTCGGAGGTCTGGGCTCACCTACTCCAGATCTTTTTCACCTTCTGATTCTTTTCAACAACATTGTTATGGTGTATCTATTACCGGGTTTCTTCTACCAACATTTCTAGCGCTGCATTTATCATATTAATTCCATCGCATCCGACTGCCCACTCTAAGTTTATAATCTCCCTGCAATATCTTTCATCAGACTGTGATCCAATACTCTACTAAACTTATATCATTATGCAAACTTGCTTCATATCACTGCTAATCCCACATCCAAGTCTTTGATGAAATCAAAATAGAAATGGACCAAAACAGACCCTTGTGGACTCACTTGTCAAATTGCATTGTCATCATTTATATAGTTTGAAGAGATCCTGCAATACGTGGAGAAGAGAGAGAGAGAGAGGGAGAAGATTGAGAATGAGAGAGAGAGAGAAGAGAAGGAGGTGAGAGAGAGAGAGAGAGAGAGAGAAGAGAGAGAGTGAGAAGAGAGAGAGAGAGAAGAGAGAGAGGAGAGAGGAGAGAGAGAGAGAGAGGAGAGAGGAGAGAACGAGAGAAGAGAAAAAAAAAGAGAGAACGAGAGTGAGGAAAAAACCATGTGTCGGATTGCTTTGACGAGGATGAATGCTGCATATAAAAAGAGACATAGAAAAAGGAAAGACGGTAGATGATGTAGAAAAGATGGTATTGCTATATGATATAATATGAGGGAAAAAGTGTGCGTGCGTGTGTGTGTGTGTGTGTGTCTGTGTGCGTGTGTGTGTGTATGTGTCTGTGTATATATATGTGTGTGTGTGTTTGTGTGTGAATGTGTGCGTGTGTATGTGTGTGTCTGTGTGTGTATGTGTGTGTGTGTGTGTGTGTGTGTGTGTGTGTGTGTGTGTGTGTGTGTGTGTGTGTGTGTGTTTGTGTGTGCGCGTGTGTATGTGTGTGTGTATGTGTGTGTGTGTGTGTGTGTGTGTGTGTGTGTGTGTGTGTTTGTGTGTGTCTGTGTGTGTGTTTGTGTGTGTGTGTGTGTGTTTTTGTGTGTGTTATTCACCCATGATCACACGAGCTGGCTCGCTATCGCCAGTTTCACCCTCTTAGTGGGAACTTGGTGCTCATTATTACCAATCTTTGGGCAATGCTGGGTCTTCACACACCACACACATCCTTCCCCTTGCTCAAAGGGGGACTGTTACGCCCGAATTCATAGTGGAAAAATCTTCAGGAATGAGCGGGGTCAAGGAACGAACACCGGGATAGAGAATGATGCCGGGCACTTTAACCAACTGAGCCACACGGACGGTGTGCGTGTGTCCGTGTGTGTATTCATCTAGTTGTATTCATCTAGTTGTATTTTACAGGGCAAGCGAACGCTCGTATGGCCCCGTCTCCAAATCAACATTTTTATCATTCATCCTTAGTGGTTAGTGTAGGCCGAAGCCACCACCCCGGGAGGGGGGTCACAATCCCCCGGCTGACACCCGGTACCCATTCACTGCTGGGTGGACAGGGGCTCGGGTTTTAAGGAAACAGCCAATATTTTTCCGCTCCGCCTGGGGATCGAACCCGGGACTTCTCGGTTGTGAACCGAACGTGCTAACCACTACACTACGGAGTTCCCACTCCCTCCGGAGTGTATGTGTGTGTGTGTGTGTGTGTGCGTTTCAGTATTTCTGGTCACTTCCACGTCACTCACCAGGCAAGTAGTAGTTACGGTGGTGGTGGTGCAGGTGGTGGTTGTGGTGGCATAACTCACAAACTTACTAACTTACTATCGGGACGCCAACGGGTCTCAGGGGGCGCTGCGATGTCCAGCCGCGTGTCACACCGCAAAGACACTAAATTGAACAGTTATATTATTAACCAGGTGTGTGTGTGTGTGTGTGTGTGTGTGTGTGTGTGTGTGTGTGTGTGTGTGTGTGCATGTGCGTGTGCGTGTGTGTGTGTGTGTGTGTGTGTGCGTGTGTGTGTGTGTGTGTGTGTGTGTGTGTGTGGGTATGTGTGCGTGCGTGCGGGCGTGTGTGTGTGTATCACTGTATTTCATTTTATAGGTATAATATGTAGTTTCCCATGGGTTTTTTTTCTCTCTCTCTCTCTCTCTCTCTCTCTCTCTCTCTCTCTCTCTCTCTCTCTCTCTCTCTCTCTCTCTCTCTCTCTCTCTCTCTCTCTCTCTCTCTCTCTCTCTCTCTCTCTCTCTCCTCTCTCTCTCTCTCTCTCTCTCTCTCTCTCTCTCTCTCTCTCTCTCTCTCTCTCTCTTTCTAAAAAAAGTGGTTTATATTTTGTCCTCGTATGTATAAGTATCTATATGTTACTCCCTTTGTGTACGTAGTACATTGAGTGCAGACGTAGGGATCAGATAGATGTATATGTGTTTACCTTCTTGTTTAAATATATAAGTATAAACAGACGTGGCGGATAGCTACTCATTGATCAACAAAATATACAAAGTAGGATCAAATACGTAGAATCAATGAACTAGCTATCTTTTAAAAAACCTTTCCGATAATAAGAAACAATGCAATTAACGTTACAGTCAGTCCCTACTAACAATTTGCACGTAATTACAGCCCCTGTTTTATGTGGGCGAGACGCGTTCAGGTAAACAATCTCAGGGTGTCTTGTAGTCTGAGGTGACGGACGGAGCGCGGGGGACGCGAGCCGCTGGGACACTAACACGGAGAAATGACCGCAGCGACGCTATTTCCCGGCGACACTTGAGCCTCCAGCAGGACATCGGCTTAGCGGGACACGATTAGAAGAGACTCACTCTATTAACGGATCCGGATTAAAATTTTATCCGGCGTAACATGATTATCGGCTGTGGTAATTACCGAAGGAGCTTAGCCTTGCTGGGTCCGATTTCCTGCCTTCCCTCCTCTTCTCTCTCCTCTTCTTTCCTTTCCCCCTTTCTCTTCCATACTGAGCACTGAACACGAATCTCTCTCTCTCTCTCTCTCTCTCTCTCTCTCTCTCTCTCTCTCTCTCTCTCTCTCTCTCTCTCTCTCTCTCTCTCTCTCTCTCTCTCTCTCTCTCTCTCTGCGACCTGGCCTGCCCCCGTCCCCTGCACAAGCTCCATTGACCTCTCAGCTTCTCCACAAGCGCCTGATGCGAAAGATAGACAGAGAGGATGTGGGTTATCAAGCTGATCACGGGAGAGAGAGGGAGAGAAGTGGAGGAGGAGAGAACTTTGTGAGGGAGAGAAGAGGGGTAAAGATCCTTGTGAGGCGGAAGGAGGACATACTTTCTCTCTTCGTTTCTGTCTTCTCTTCAATTAATGTTATGTCATAACAGCGTGATGATTCTGTGTCGTATATTTTTCTATTCCCATTTTTTTTTCATTTTCTTACCTCGTTTATTTTATATTTTTGCTCTTCTTTGCCTCTTTCTTGGGAACGGTGCTCGTTTTAGGTTTTGGGTCGAGAGCGAGAGAGAGAAAGAGAGAGAGAGAGAGAGAGAGAGAGAGAGAGAGAGGAGGAGAGAGAGAGGAAAGGGGGAGAGGGTCGGGAGAGAAGAGAGGAGTAGGAGAGAAGAGAGAGAGAGAGAAGAGAGAGAGAGAGAGAGAGAGAGAGAGAGAGAGAGAGAGAGAGAGAGAGAGAGAGAGAGAGAGATAAGATATAAGATACTTTGATCCTATCTAGACACTTTGCAAGTACCAACTACAAAGTTATTGACTATACAAAGCGCCACCACGCCAGGACGAACTTGGTAGACTCGAACCGCTGACCGAATGCGCAGGGACGCTGCACACGCGAGCTCAAGACTCTACCAACCGTGTCACCCTGACGGGTCAATCAATCATTGGGGACATACGCCGGGGGGGCGCGTCGTCTCGCCCACCCTACGACGCCACTCCCGGGGGTCACCACGCGCGAGTTCCCATGCAGGCTCCTTTCCCATACCAAGCAGATCTCGACAAGAAACATCAACTTGCCCCAGCCACGAGCCTTCTGGGCGCCCCCTTGGCCTCCTCCACGGTGGATTGTCTTACAGATACAACCCGATGGGAAGGATCGGTTTCAGGGTAGCGTGCCACATGCCCATATAACCGAAGTTGGCGCTGACGGACTATGCAGGTAATAGGTTTCGATTCAGTCTCACGGTGCAATCGCTGATTTGACACGTAATCATCCGAGCGATACCCCATGATTCTGCGAAGACACTTATTACCAAAAACATTGATTCGTCTCTTCAACTCACTATTTAGTGTCCATGTCTCACAACCATAGAGTAGGACAGGGATCACAAACGACTTGAAGATCCGGATCTTTGTCCTCCTGCACAGGTACCGACAACGCCAAATAATCCCGCTGAGCGAGTCCATAACACCGTGGGCTATGCCAATCCGCCGTAAGACTTCTTGACGTGACCCGCCGTCATTATGGACTGCGCTACCAGGGTATGTAAAACTTTCCAAGATCTCAATGTCCTCGCCACACGCATGAACAGACTGTACTGCTTCATCTAGTAAGTCTCCAAACACCTGGACCTTGGTCTTGAGCCAGGAGACCTCAAGTCCCAAAGGCTTTGCCTCCTCGTGCAGCGCCTCGAGAACCATCACCAGGACCTCCAGCGACTCAGCAAAGATTACTGCATCATCGGCAAAAACAAGATCAGTGATCTTGGTGTTGCCGACGGATGCTCCACAATAACTTTGATCTACAACCTTGTCCAATACTCAGTCCATACAAGCGTTGAAAAGTGATGGGGCAGGGACGCACCCTTGTCTCACTCCTGTATTCACATGAAAGAAGCTGGATACACCTGTCCCACACTTCACAGTGTGGGCAGTCTTTTTATATATATATATATATTATATATATATATATATATATAGAGGAGAGAGAGAGAGAGAGAGAGAGAGAGAGAGGAGAGAGAGAGAGAGAGAGAGAGAGAGAGAGAGAGAGAGAGAGAAGAGAGAGTGAGAGAGAGAGAGAGAGGAGAGGGAAGAGAGAGAGAGAGGAGAGAGGAGAGAGAGACGAGAGAGGAGAGAGAGAGAGAGAGAGAGAGAGAGAGTGTGTATCAAAGCTAGATATTATACTAACTTGGTAACTTTACCTCGAAACATCCACATTAACATCTACATTAACTATGCATTGTCATAACCCCCACTCACCCCTCCTCCTCCTCATCATGCTATCGTTTCCTTAAAAGAACTGTAGTTATCGATTAATTCAAGCTTACACTTTAAATTAAGCTTTTATCAGAAAGACAGAGAAACAGAGAGAGAGAAAGAGAGAGACAGAGAGAGAGAGAGAGGGGGGAAGCCAGTTTAAGATCAGATATTGATATAATATAGTATGCTCGCGATGTCTCCCTGGGTGTCATCGCCGGGCGTTATTATATCATTACTTCAGCACATCATCATTAAATAAGTAAAAGCTGCCGTAAAATAGACGATAATATTTAGAACAAGTGAACTAGTTCATTAGGAAGTGAACGAGACCTCAGTATGTTAGATCAAATGGGGACATAATAATGCTACTTACAGTATGTATTGATCTATTGAGTATCTATTGATAGCAAGATATTGCATGATTTCTTTAGCATAGCATGTTTGGGTATCTTTATTATGTAGTGAAATTGACGAGAACAGTTAGGTTAGTACAAGTGAACTAGCTCACTGGGAAGTGAATGAACCCCATAATAGTTTCGAGTGTTTTGTATTTGACGTTAGAAGAGGATGGTCACCTCAATCCTGTGCAGGGAACAAAGTGGGTGAGATGTCGAGTCTGAGGTCCAATTTTAGCCTCCTGAAAGGAATGTTACGCCTTAAGCGGCCACACCCAAACCCTTAACCAAGCAGAAGGCATCCCGAACGCCCAGATTTACCAGGTGTAGTTTCAGCCGAGGGTGTCTCGGGCTTAGCTTTGGTAAAACTGCAGTTTAGCACAATACTCCCTATTGACCAATACTCGCATGACATAATTGGGGGCGGGGGGCGGGGGAGCGCCCCACCAGACCCCTTTTATTTATTTTTTTATTTCCGACGGGTGTTGTTGGGGTTGAAAATAAGGCAAAATGTCAGATATATAGGTTGAGGACGGTTATAATTACGTGCATTGTAATGTATGAAACTGCAGTAGAACCTCAGCTTTTTGTAACAAGCCAAACTTTGGATAATGAGCTTTTATACTTAAGGGGACCGTCCACCCTGAATATATTGAAAATTCATGGGAAATAAAAAAATACCTGTTTAAGTCATATAATGGTAGCTGTGGCCTTGGGCAACACAGTGGTAGATAGTTTTTCCAAAATAAGGACATTTAAAGGGATTTTAACCTCCTGCACCCTCCTAACCCGCACCAGGCGAGCGACACGCCTCGTTAGTTGAAATCAGTTTTGACGACAAAATATTAATTATAATGCTATTTTTCAGTTTCCTGATGCATTTGAATGATTACTTATACGTCTGGTAATGCATGCGATAATGTAAAGCAGTTACCAGGAGTGCATCAGAGCTCAGGGGCTTTGTTGCCGCTGATAGGAAAGGTACTGTCGCAGTACCTTGGGTTAGAGGTTCCCAGCATTATAATAACATCCTTATTAAGTCAGGAACCCGTTAACCCACCCTAAAGCACATAACATGAAAAAGAAGTGCAACTAAGTAATCAGAATACCAATCTGGTATGTTCTGAAAAGTTCTCATACATGGCGACAATGAGACCCTTACCTTGAGTGACTAATATCCTGCCCTGCAGGAAGGGACCAGGTGTGTTTGAGTTACTGCAAACATTCATAATAACCTCATAAATTAAATGGAACCTATTTCCAAGATCCATATAAGGTTTACTGACGTAACACTTAGTCAAACAAAACAAAAAATTTACGGCTCGTTGCTGAAAAATGTAAGTTATTCTAATACAATTTCTTTCACCTTCATCATTATTTATCTGATCTTTACGTTTGAGGTATAAATGGATAGCTGGCTAAAAAACGAAAAAAGGTAGGGTAGACTTCTTTTTTATACCAATTACTAACATGGCACTAGTGTTTCACATAGTATTGTTTTGAAAAATTTTCAATATATATAAGGTTTTTTTCTCATTGATAAACAAAGATAGAGAAAAACCACACCAATTAATCCTTCTTTATAAGTAGAGGAGTTAATGGTTAAAAAATAAAAGAAATGCATCAATAATCCTAAAGTTTAAATCAATTTAAACCAGCCGAATTTTCCACTTTTTTCACATTTGTATTATTTCTCCAGAAAAAATTGGCCATATATGAATGAAACTTAGGCTTTAAAGTCTCTACTTAGCCCTAAATAATTAATCAAATATGCAAGATTTATCAGTAAACAAGATTTAGGGTGGGCGGTCCCCTTAAGCTTACGTAGTAAGGTGGACTATAAAATTACATACATAAAACTGTAAATATTCAGTTTCAACCAATGCTCTCTATTGACCAATTCTCTCCTGACATAATTGCCCCCCAGAACCCCTGCTAGTTCAATAACCTAACCTGGGCATTGATTACGTATCCAAACACCACTGGGGTGGGGTTCCCCCCCCCCAAACTACCCTTCTGTTATTTTTCATTTTCGACGGCTGTTATAGGGATTATAAATACTTCTTATGATTAGAGCTGAAGGTTCGAGATATTTAAAACCACCGATCGTGGATTGGTTTAACTGCACTTAATCGATAAAACTAATTTGACGAGTGTGTTACTTCTATGAAGACCTGTCAAGAATTAAGCTCTGAGGTAATAAAGGGAATCGATATGTTACTATATGCGTGACTTTGGAAGTTGATAACACCTTATTGTGTTGATACCGCCATATGTGTTTGTCAGGTATTTTCACTTATGTTATTAGTAATGTAGTTTTATTAGTAATGTAGTTTTGTGAGATCTGGCATGTTAGGCCGTGTTATCTTTTTTCTGTAGCGCTTGTAGGATTGTATTTCCTTGTTAGGCTTGTAGGCTTGTTTCGAGGGCTGTTATGTATAAGCCTTTGATTATGGCGGCGTAGGCAGGATGTTTAAAGCGACGCCTGTGATGATTAGAGGCTCATACCATCCCTCGCAGCCCCCCCTCCCCCCCATGTTCTCGCCGTTGATGCTGGGTTGATGGGCAGCATGTCAGTAGTCTTCCGCCATTTGACCCCAAGGCAGGGAAAGTTGCCTTGACAGGGTTAACCACTCTGCCACAGCCTCCTCAAAGATTAAAAAGGGAGCTAATAGTCACACGGGCATGCATTAATAGTCATTAATTAATGCAGCGAACCAGCAGTGACCTAACGAAAATTTTACTAAATACCACACCAGTGGCGTAGCTACGGGGGGGGGGGCGTCGGTAGCCCCACCCCCGTTAGAATCCTGTGCCCCTCCTGGTGCTTCACTGGCCTTGACTGCCGTATTCTATATAATCTAATACCCACCACTGATCTGATCTTAGAATATTCCCTTCTATCTGGCATCAGAGTGGCCCCTGAGCTTCGCTTGCCTAGTGCCGACCAATTGATAGGTAGTCTACCTATAGTTACGCCACTGCTAACAAACTATTCCAGTCCTTTAACAACCCTCAAACTACGAATTATTCTTTTTAATTATTAATATATCCTACCCACAATCCTCTGCGATGATGTTAACGAGTTCGAAGCCCTAACGAACCCTATCAATATATGCTTTAAAAAATAATGCTACAAAACTATACCAACACTATTACTAACTCATATTTACTAACATTTAAGACTTGATAATGTCACGGGTTAAGAATTATTGGTCAAAGGTCAACAGATGGGCGTGGGAAGGAAATATAGAAAAAGTATAGTGTTTCGAGGCAGTGTTGAGTTACTTGAGTAATCCACTACGAGCGAAAGTCGAGGGCGAGCCGTCGTCGGGGCAGAACGCGTGTGCAGGCAGCTGGGAGGAGGAAGGGGATGATTTTGGCCAAACTACGCCTTATTTTGTTGCTTTTCTTCATATTTCTGCAGCCTAAAGGCCTATCCAGACGAGCGGGCCTGATCGGTGGACATGCCCGTCGTCGGGCACATTTGACGAGCAAACCATCGAATTGCCCGATCCCCCGTTGAGCGAAATCACCGTGTGGTGCCCGGTGGCTTGAAGAGCTACGCCGCTGCCAGACACAAATTAACATTCGGGATAAATACAAGGCTTTCCTTCCACTTATCACTTCGTTGTAACACGGTTCACATCATGAACTTTATACACACAGCAACAATTATGCTACACAATACTTCTTCGCAGTAGTACTGGGCACCATGTTTATCGTACCGCATTCGACAACCTACTGGCATCGTCGGGCACGCCCGCCCATTCATCGATTCTGCCGTGTGGACAACATTCACGGGCATGCCCGGCACAATTTGTCCGCCGACCGCGCTGCCGGCCGGGCACGCCCGCCCGTCTGGATAGGCCTTAAGTTAAGTAGAGAGAGAAAAGGAGGGAGTGGAAGATAGAGTGAGAGGAGGGAGTGGCGGATCTAGTGCCCATCCCTAAAATCTCATTGGTCACCCCAGATTTGAGTCAGAGGTCTAATGAAAATTCAACCATTTCATTTTAATACCAATGCCAAGGCCACCTCACACTAGATCTGTGTCCAACCTTGGCCATCCCAGTCAAAATTTCCTGGCGGTGCTACTGTGAGTAGGAGAGGGAGGGAGGGAGGGAGTGAGTGAGAGCTTATCTGTGATTTGAGGTTGTTTAGTCTTCCATGCAAAGTAATGGCTGTTGCCTCGTTATCTTTATACCATGTATAACGTCAGATCAGCTATAGCCGTGGCGTAACTGGAGTGGCACGTGCCTCCCCCCCATGATAATCTGTAGCCCCCCAGGTGCCCCTCCACTGGCCATGGCTGCCGTAATCTGCTTGGACTTGTGACTGACGATATGCACTAATACCATTCTATGTGGCATCAGAATGCCCCTGAGCTCCACTTGCCATAGTGGAGCTCCACTGTTTACAAGTGTGTACGGGGGGGGGGGGGGGAGCCCCCCGTACACAGCTGTGCCGAGGCCCACGAGAGAGAAGGCCTGTTCGGTTGCGGTAATACATCACAACAGTAGTGCGCTCAGTTCAGGGTCGCAGGGTGGACTTAACTGGCTCCCCTGTAAAATGTTGTGTCGCACGTTTTAAGTAATCATATTGTTTATTATTAGTTTTTGACAAATTACATAAGAACATAAGAAAATAAGGAAGCTACATGAGGCCGTGAGACCTGTACGAGGTAGTTCCTGTAGACCAGTGGTTCCCAAACCCATGGTCGCGACCCAAATGAGGGTCGCAAAGGTGTTCCTGAGGGTCGCTGAACGATCTCAGGAAAAATTGGCATAGCTATGATATTACAATATAAAGGCAGAATTTTGAAATCACAGTAAAATATAAATGATAAATATTTAAGTATTACAGTTGCATTACTCCAGTAGCACAGCATGAAGATTTTTGATATTTTAACAGAAGTGGCATAATTTTAGTAATAAAGCACCCATATACAGTACCGCACGTCATACAAGTAGCATAGTAATCAGACAGCGAGGAGCCTGATTGGCTGAGTCTGATGCTTACCGCTCAGTAGCAAGTTAGCCCGGGATGTTGGGGCGTCAAAGGATGCAGCGGTGAACAGGAGGCTAAGCTCTCGCTACCAGACACATAATAGGTAAGCATTTCATACCATACTTGTATTAATTTTTGCCTTAGTAATTAATAAATCCATTTATAATTGTTGTGGCAAATATAGACTGTGTTCAGCTGAATCGCCGGAAATTACAGTTACCCTATGAATAACGGCTATGGAAAGAATTATTATAATTCGGTGTAGCAATCATGGTATCATTTACATGCGTTTATGATAATTAAAGAGTGTGTTACGTGTATGTGAGTGAGTACGCAAGCAAGTGAATGACAGTATCTGTGAATGAGTGAGTTTGTGAGGAAGAGAGAGTTTTATGAGCATTTATTTCTGTTTTGTTGTCTGGACTCAGTTCACATTGTAATTCTTATCAGACTCTGTAATGATGTAATTGTAATAAATTACATCACGTTATGTAATAAGGTTGCACTTCTCTGGCAATAATCGTTTTCAGTTTGCAGACTAGGGTACGTATTTTCTCATTAACTTTATAATTGCTTGATTTAAAAGAATAGCTTAATAATGTAATAGTAATCAATTACATAAGAGCATAAGAACATACTAAAATAAGGTAGCTACAAGAGGTCGTGAGACCTACACGTGATAGTTCCTGTAACATCACTTCAGGTAGCTAAGGTTGCAGCTTTCTGACAGTAATTGTTTTAAATTTGCAGCCTACGTCTTTTCTTATCAACTTTATCATTGCTCGATTTTAAAGAATAACTTCGTTTTTTTTTTACTTTTTGAAGTCTGGGATGTTTTCCAAAAATGTTGCATATGTATTGTTTTTTTCTTTAACCGGAAAAATGGCACAACACAAAACACAATTGCAGTATAAGCCTGAGTTCTTGAAATATGGCTTCACCGATATGAGAGAACGATCTGGGAACGTCCGACCCCAGTGTTTTCAGTGCCTGCAAGTTCTCGCCAATGAATCTATGAAGGAAAATAAATTGAAGAGTCATCTTCACCAGTTCATCCAAAGTTTTTCGAGAGACCACTGGGTTACTGGAAGGACAAAGAAGAACAGGTAAAACGAAGTCGGATTGACGCTCCCTCGAGTTCAGCTTTTTCTCTGGAGAAAGCTTCCTTGGCGTCCTTTGAAGTGGCATGGATAATTGCAAGATGCAAAAAGCCTCAAAACATTGGAGAGGAGCTGGTGAAGCCAGCAGCAGTGGCAATAGTAAAAACTGTTGGTGGAGCAGATATTGACAAGAAGGATGAATCAATACCACTTTCTAATAATAACATCAAACATAAAATTGATATAATTTCAGAAGATATTTTGGATCAACTGATTGTGGCATTGAAAAAAGCAGGACAATTTTCTTTGCAGACGGATTAATCTGTGGATATTACAGGTGACCCTTAACTGATGTTTTTTGTAAGGTACAGAGGAGAAAATGACATTCTGGAAGAATTTATCTCCTGCAGTGCCCTGTCAAGTACCACCACTGGAGAAGATGTATTTAATATGATGAACAATTTTTTCAAGAAACATGATCTATACTGGTTGAAATGTTTGGCCGTGTTCACTGATGGAGCTCCATCAATGGTGGGAAGTCGTGTGGGTTTTGTTACTCGCATTAAAGCAGAAAACCCTAATGTCATAATAATTATGTTTTTTACATCGAGAAAACCTTGCTTCTCATCGTTTGTAGTCAGACCTCCATGCAGTTCTAAATGATGCTATCCAAATCGTGAATTTTGTCAAGGCCAGGGCTTTAAACTCACGTATTTTCCATAAAATTTATGAAGAAATGGGATCACATCACTTAGACATGTTGTTCCACTCTGATGGCCGCTGGCTATCTCGTGGACAGATTCACGGAAGAGTTATCTTCCGTGAATTAACCTATTAATCTTCCGTATTAACTAAAATCTGAAATTAAAATCTTTCTGTGTGAGAAAAAAATATGCACTTGCAGACTGCTTTAAGACTGCTTGACTGGTAAAGCTTGCTTATTTGGGTGACATCTTCATGCACCTTAATGAACTGAATTCAGACAGGTAGGGCCAAAATCATACCATGGTGGACATCGGTGAAAAAATTGTCTCATTCAAGAAAAAACTTTTTCTTGGAAAAAAAAGTTGGTCAGAGGAAAAACTGCAGCCTTTCCAGAACTAAGTGCTGTGCTGGAAGATTCGTCAGAAATATTCCTTGCTGACATAACAAATATTTTCGAAGATCATCTGAAGAACGTTCAGGAAGAAATGGACAGGTATTTACCAGAAAACGTCGACCTCAAGAAGCATAGCTGGATCAGGAATCCTTTCATTGTGAACGTTAGTGAAGTTGGAGAAGATATTCCAGGGTTTCAAAAAGAACTTATAGACCTCCAGGAAAATCATGTGCAGAAACAACGTTTTGAAAACCTCCAGTATTCAAAATTTTGGACCCAACTCAAGGATAAGCCCACTCTGACTCGGGAGGCTGATAAAGCTCTTTTCCCTTTTCCAACAACATTATCTATGAGAACAAACGTTTTCAAGTCTTTTTACGATCAAAACTAGAGCAAGGAACTGCTTGGATCCCCAGCATGACTTGCGTTGTGCTCTAGGAATCAACATAAAGCCCAACTTAGAGGATCTCACTCACAAAATGAAGCAGTTGCATGGAAGCCACTGAAAAATCATTTAAAATATTCCTTTTCAAAGTTTGTAATTAATCCTCCATTTGGTCGCTGGTTAAAATCCCACAAAATATAATTCATAATTAAATAGATAGCTGTATGCACCTCTAATTTGAATTTGGTGATATATTTCTAATAATCTATTTTCAGATTTATTAAAATATATCGGCATGCAGTCAAAACTCAAAAAAATAAAACAACATCCCGTTATAATTATCCACTGAACATTTTTGGTTTTGTGACTGCTACCAAATCATGCAATAAACTTAAACTATAGTTTCATTTTCATGAAAACTTTTGTTTTAACATTATGTCCCATTTATAATTTAATAAAATTCAGTGTGTTAGCAATATAAACTTATTCAGAAGGCTGTTTTTTGTACATTGCAGCCTATATCTCGCGTAGGCTATAATTTTTTCCTTGAGGGCTCAGGTGTTTGGCCTTGCACATTCTGGAAGGTCGTGATGGTTGGCTCTCGCCCGTGGTGGCGCAGGCTTGATTTTTATAGTGACACCTGTGGTCTATAGATGGAGGTCCTGTTTTCTCTAATGGTCTAAACCTCAGTCAGGCTCATGCTACCCTCTGGTGTTCCCTCCGCCACACTTGTAGTCGCAGTCAAAATAACAGATATGCAGCATGCAGGTGTTTTCGGCCACTCGACGATGGATTTCACAGCTGCTTCTTGGTGAGACTTGAACTCGGGACCTTGTGCTCACCTACCAGGCTCTTGTCGACCGCGTTAAAGGCCGTCGAAAGAGTTGCCATCAGCAGGATTCGAACTCGGGACATCGAGCTCACCCCTCCAAGACGCTATCCACTCGGCCACCGCCTACCCATTCATATTATAAAAAGTTTAACATCAAAATGATTGATAATAACACTACATGTACACGCATTTAGGGTAGCCAGGCAAGGCTAATATTGTATTTAGGGTCGCAACCAGAAAAGTTTGGGAACCACTGCTGTAGACTATGCAGCAAATTACATGCAGATTAAATAAGTACCCCATCACGGATAAGAATAATAAAAATATATACATACATTATATACATTTAATTAACATGCATAATACAGTATATGCATCAACAAAAATATTTTCCTTCCGTAATGATGTATGTAGTCAGGTTCTAGGTCTGTCAAACTTTGCCATCAGCTTTTTTCCAGTAGCCTCATCGAATAACGTAGTATCATATACTTGATCCTCGGGTTTGAAGTGCAGGTCACATACCTGAAAAAGAGTTGAACATTGTTAACCTCCCTTTCCATAACTCTGCCGTTGTTTATTTCCTACTTATATATTACTGTTATTTGGAATTTTGCTAACCCTGTTTAACCATTCAAAATATTTAAAATTACTAGAAATACCAAATTAAACTTAAGATTTTAAGTATCTCGTGGTCCGACATCTCCTTATTATATCCTTTAACAACTATCAGACCACCCCTTACTCTCCGCCTCTCGAGTCGAGTGTCAATTCAATAGCTTCAATTTCCTCTCATAACTTAGCTACGCATCCCCTGTATCATTTTAGTCATCCTTCTCTGCACTGATTCTAACAATTCTATATCTATCCTGTAATACAAAAATAATATATAATTCAAGCTAAACGTGCTTTATATTTTTAAATAATAGGTTACAACAGTAACACATTACTTAGCCTGATTTCATGATGCAACCACTTGTCGTCTGACTCATCCTCATCTCTTGGAAAAGAAAAAATCTAACTCTTGGTCCTTTTCGATAATTCCCTTTACAATTTGGGACACAACACATGAAAGGCATGTTTATCTCAATAAATAAGTCAACTTTCGTCCTATTGGAGACACGACGTGACCTCTCACGTCCACGTCTGAATCAGCACTGATGAAATGAAGCACTACTGTTGTCTCGTCATCACTCTCTCACCCCTCCACCGAACAGGCCTTCTCTCTCGTGAGCCTCGGCTGTGCCCCCCATTGATAGATACCTAGCTACGCCACTGGGCCACACCTCGATTAGACTGCCAGATACCTCTTGACACTAACACTAAAGTTTAAATATATTTACCACATTATCTTAATTTATCATGGCAGCCCCTAAGTTTGTATCCATATAAGTGACCGTCTTGTATAAATTATGGTGATTACTTGCCGCTATGGATTTCCGCCTCTCAACCCTCACCACCACACAACCCTTTCACTATCCCCACCACACCACTGGTCACCACATCATAAGACTGTCTTCTCACGACACACTACCACAACCAATCTTAGTGACGTGGTGGCCATTCAGGTGAAAAACCAGCGTGAGAGAAAGCAAAGGAGTAGAGGGATCGGTCTGTGGAAGCAAGAAGTGTCATCCTCACCATAGGTCATTATTGTTACCTCCGCCAACAAAGCTGGAGGGGTTATGTTTTCACCCCGATCTGTCTGTCTGTCTGTCTGTTTGTTAGTGTACAGGATTTCTCGAAAAGTTACGAATAGATTTGGACCAAACTCGGTATACCAAGTCTATTTGGTATAAGGAAGAAGTGATTTAATTTTGGATTAAATCTATTGACAACTGTTGCCATGGCAACCAATTAATGAAATATTCGGCCGAAGGTATGCACTAATACTGAGTGCATAATGCATATATATATATATATATATATATTATATATATATTATATATATATATATATATTAATATATTATATATATATATTATATATATATATATAGTTGATGAAATATTCGGGCGGAGGTATGCGCTCTACTGAGTGCCCCCCCCCCCCCTAGTTTCAGCTGTTTTGCATGGCTGTGAGGAAAAGGTTATGAATCACAGGTTAATGAAAGGATTGAGTTGATTGAAATTACATGTTTGTGACGTATATTGGTCCCTCTTTATATCTCTATCTCTATCTCTATCTCTTTCTCTTTCTCTGTCTTTCTCTCTCTCTCTCTCCTTCTCTTCTCTCTCTCTCTCTCTCTCTCTCTCTCTCTCTCTCTCTCTCTCTCTCTCTCTCTCTCTCTCTCTCTCTCTCTCTCTCTCTCTCTCTCTCTCTCTCCTCTCTCTCTCTCTCTCTCTCTCTCTCTCTCTCCCCTCTCTCTCCTCTCTCTCTCTCTCTCTCCTCTCCTCTCTCTCTTCTCTCTTCTCTCTCCTCTCCTCTCTTCTCTCTTCTCTCTCTCTCTCTCTCTCTCTCTCTCTCTCTTCTCTCTCTCTCTCTCTCTCCTCTCTCTCTCTCTCTCTCTCTCTCTCTCTCTCTCTCTCTCTCTCTCTCTCTCTCTCTCTCTCTCTCTCTCTCTCTCTCTCTCTCTCTTCTCTCTCTCTCTCTCTCTCTCTCTCTCTTCTCTCTCTCTCTCTCTCTCTCTCTTCTCTTGCTCTTGCTCTTGCTCTTGCTCTTGCTCTTGTCTCTTGCTCTTGCTCTTGCTCTTGCTCTTTCTCTTGCTCTTCTCTTGCTCTCTCTTCTCTCTTACTCTCTCTCTCTCTCTCTCTCTTCTCTCTTTCTCTCGCTCTCCCTCTCCCTCTCCTCTCCCTCTCCCTCTCCCTCTCCCTCTCCCTCTCGCTCTCTCTCTCTCTCTTCTCTCTCTCTCTCTCTCTCTCTCTCTCCTCTCTCTCTCTCTCTCTCTCTCCTCTCTCTCTCTCTCTCTCTCTCTCTCTCTCTCCTCTCTCTCTCTCTCTCTCTCTCTTCTCTCTCTCTCTCTCTCTCTCTCTCTCTCTCCTATTTCTCATTCATTTCTTAATACATTTTAACAATTATAGTTCCATTTATTACACCTGTTGCATTCAGTTCATATGCAAGAGATCACAACTACTCTTAACACAATCACATTCTTGCCGAAGAGGGAAGGCAACAGCAGCTTCCGACCACAGCTCAGCACATGATCGAGGCTCCCACAAGGCTCCCCGGGCCAAGACGCAGCCTCTCGTGATTCACTGCTCCCCAGGATGAGCCTTGGAAGTCCCTCCACAACAACTTTGATGAGAGGCAAGTGAAGGACTATCAAATAGGGATGTGGCTAGTAATACATTTTTTTATCCTCATTTCTTTGTTTTGAGCGCCGCACAATTTACTATTTAGCCAAGAATCAGAGATCCTGCTGCCGCTGCATCTGGTACTGTTACTTGTGCCTCACAGTAGCTGATGCTGATGCTACTCTTGTTACTTACTACTACTGTAACTGGAATCTCAAAATACCACTGACAGAATAATGATAACAACATTGATTGCTAAAACTACTATCGTAGATAACACTGAAGTCACCAGGAAAACGTTTCTTTTTTATTTACAGACATCTGAGGGCGTTTATACTTACATTTCTGCATCCGTGATTTCAGGAAATTTAGAAGGGCTATCTGGAGAGGCTGTGTCATTTTCTGCCTTCATCTGTTTCATATTATGGCTATAAATGAACAAATTACAAAATAAAAACAGAGTGGCAACGTTGGTAACGGGCTACACTAAGATCGCCAGCTAGTGTTTATGTTTTGAGTATTCTCACGCCGTCGTCGTCGCCCGATAAAAAAAGAGTAGTGAAATTTGAAACCGTATGTACTTGCAGATACAAAGCATAAAACAACGCTGAAACAGGGTAGATTATACAGTCATGATTTAAACTACTCTGTATCATTGTCAGTGGCACATACAAATCAGTAATGATGCTATAATTCATAATATATGGTGCCTGGCGACATTAGTACACCGTGGCGACTATATTGATATCTACGGTACTACTACTACTACTACTACTACTACTACTACTACTACTACTACTACTACTACTACCATTACTACTATTACTCTTTGGCTTGTGTTTGTCTGTTTGTTAGTAGAATTACGCACAAAAAAAGGACGGATTAACATGCAAATTTTACCAAAGGTGGGGGTCAGCCCAATCTAGTTGTGATAAATATTTGGATCAAACAGGATCTAGATTTAAACATAAAAAATGGAGGATATCTTGGGGGGTGCTTGGCATCTGCCTCCCATCCCCCAAGGTGGAGCCCAACTAGCCGTCCCTTCAAAACCTGCTGGCCAAGGTCTTGAAGGCCGGGCTGCCATTAGAGAAAAATTAACTGAATGAATAGGTTTGTGCGGGAAAACATAATTCAGTTGATTTATCGGTCGCTATGAAATATTATATTTTTATCGTTGTCTATCCGTTCCACCCTCTCACTCCTTCACCCACTCCCTTCTCACGCACTCACTGGAACTCAACCCTTCTTTCTTCCGCCTTCCCTTCCCTCATGAGCCTGACTCGTATCAAGTGAACGTATATCTACTCTCCATCTCGCTCTCTCTCTTTTTTTTCTTACTCGCTCAACTATCTAGTAATAGTAGTGGTGGTGGTGGTAGTAGTAATAATAGTAGTAATAGTAGCTATAGTAGTTTTAAAGGCGACAAGAATATGACAAAAAGGCAAACACTCATTATCCTCTTCCTCCTCCTACTCATCATTACCGTCATCATCATCAATAAGTGCCTTTTTTCTCTGGACTAATACCGTGGCAAAAGAGAGAGAGAGAGAGAGAGAGAGAGAGAGAGAGAGAGAGAGAGAGAGAGAGAGAGAGAGAGAGAGAGAGAGAGAGAGAGAGAGAGAGAGAGAGAGAGAGAGAGAGAGAGAGAGAGAGAGAGAGAGAGAGAGAGAGAGAGAGAGAGAGAGAGAATAAAAAAAAAATGTCATTTTTCATAAGTGTTCATGTTTTTTTCCTCATATTCTTGTCATTACTGTCAGGGACTAATGCGACGAAGATGAGCACCAAGGCCACGCGCAGCTTAGGGCTTGCCTCCATCTTTACCTTTACATTGTCATCCGTGTACGACCTTACATATCCCTCCGTGTACGACCTTACATATCCCTTTTATGACGATCTGTGTGTAGGCAGTGGCGTAGTCAGGTATCTATCAATAGGGGGGCACCTGAGGGGGCACAGCTGAATAGGGGGGGCACTAGGCAAACGGAGCATAGGGGCATTGTGATGCCCTGGTCAGTAGGGGGGGGGCACTAGGCAAACGGAGCATAGGGGCATTGTGATGCCCTGGTCAGTAGGGGGGGGGCACTAGGCAAACGGAGCATAGGGGCATTGTGATGCCCTGGTCAGTAGGGGGGGGCACTAGGCAAACGGAGCATAGGGGCATTGTGATGCCCCTGGTCAGTAGGGGGGGGGGTTACTAGGCAAACGGAGCATAGGGGCATTGTGATGCCCCTGGCCAGTAGGGGGGCACAGGATTTTTATGGGGGAACACATGCCCCCCCTGTAGCTACGCCACTGCACAAACACGCACGCATGCACGCACGCACGCACGCACGCACGCACGCACGCACCAGCACGCACGCACGCACGCACGCACGCACGCACGCACGCACGCACGACGCACGCACGCACGCACGCACGCACGCACGCACGCACGCACGCACCGCACGCACGCACGCACGCACGCACGCACCGCACGCACGCACGCACGCACGCACGCACGCACGCACGCACGCACGCACGCACGCCACGCACGCCGACGCACGCACAGCACGCGCACACACACACACACACACACACACACACACACACACACACACACACACTGTAATCAAACTCCCGACTGGTAGTTTGATTTAGTTTTCTTCTTTTTTATCTCTAAAATAAAGAACATTAACAAATTGAACATGATATAATATATATATATATATATATATATATATCATTCTCTCTCTCTCTTCTCTCTCTCTCTCTCTCTCTCTCTCTCTCTCTCTCTCTCTCTCTCTCTCTCTCTCTCTCTCTCTCTCTCTCTCTCTCTCTCTCTCTCTCTCTCTCTCTCTCTCTCTCATACATCACAGAGACACTTAGAAACAATTGAAGCAGTTAATTAGTGAAGTGATTGTGATTATAATTCTTGCAACAATCAAGGTATACATATATCTGACACGTTTACTGTCATCAAATAGAGCCTTAAAACTCACGATAAACACAAGTTAAGCAAGTCACAGTACAAGAATCAAAGAGGAAACTGAAAGGAAACTAAAGTGTCAAGGCTTTGCGAGTCGTTTGGTACTTGCCTCGTGAACTTCAACGGGAGGCTGGAGGCTTGGCGGCGCCACGGAGGTGGTGGTGGTGGCGCCGGTGTGCAGGACGAGTGGTCTGCGGTTTACTCTTATTTGTTTCTTGTGTAACGCATTTAAGGGATTCGCGTATCAAACTATAGCGTTGCCGTTTGCGTTGTGGTGTGTTAAGGTACCATGGCTGCCTGCAGGCTTCGGGCAGGCCGGGTGAAGGCAGGAAGCAGGCCGGAAGCCAGATGCAGGAGACCCACTGAGCTGCTTGTTGCCGTGAGTAGCCAGCTATCTTGTGTCATCATGTTTTCCTTGTGATATTTCTTTCATTCATCGTGTGTGTAGGACTGAGTGAGTTAATTATATGTTTGTTCATGGCACTTTGTACGGTATATGGAGAACCAGGATATGATGAAGGAAAGGCTATGAGGTTACTTAGTGAGTGACTTTCTTGATGCCATAACCCCTCCTGTCTCTCGTTTCTTGAGGCTTAACCCCCCCCCCCCCCAATCCTCCGCCTCATCCCCGCTCTCTTCTTCTCTCCTCCATGACTGCGTCTATTACTTACAGTTTGAGATATTTAGGCGGTATACAAAAATTATAAAACCAACCTATGAATATGTCTCGGTAAATAGGAAGTTTACCCATAAATGTCTGACATCTTATATACTGTATAATACACCCATAACTTATACATGAAAGAAAATGTTGTAATAGGAAACTAATTTGGTTTGGTTGGTTGGATATGAAGTGGACTTACTTGTCACAAAAACAAAGTAAAAAATTTGAGATGTGGCGTATAACTGCAACCATTAACCATTCGCGTTAGTAACAACAATTCTGACGCTTAATTAACGAGAAATTATCCCGTAGTGCAGTTTTCTTCAAACTTTTTTCATCGCGACCCAGTTTGATGTTATGCATTACATTCACGACCCTTTTTTAAGTCTGTTCCTGCTTTCTCTCTCCGATGTGATTTGTTTTACAATTGCATACATACATACATACATATGCATATAAATGTGCATACATAAAAAAATATAATACATACATGCATCTATGTTTTCAAAAAAAATTGTATATGTTTAAGTGTGCCAATGTAAATTGTATCTATTAAAAGTATTCGAAAAATATGTAGAACTGTGTAAATAATTGTAACCACGTAAAAAGAGAAAAATAGTATTGATTGATTGGCAAATAAACATTATGCGTACAAGTCCTGCCTTCTCCCATCGGTAATACCTCTCTCTCTCTCTCTTTCTTTGTCTCTTTTAATGAAGCATTTCACATATTATTTATATATATATTATATATTATATATATATATATTAATATATATATATATATATATATATATATATATATATATATATATATATATATAATATATATATATATATATATATATATATATATATATATATATATATATATATATAATATATATATATATATAATATATATATTATATATATATATATATATATATATATATATATATATATATATATATATATATATAATATATAATATATATATATATATATATATTTCCATCTGTTTACGACGTGGCGACCTACTGAGCAAGAGCTTACGACCCGTACTTTGAAGAACCCTGCCGTATTGTACCTGTAACAAGGCGTCACGGCGAGTCACGAGTGTGGGTCAGCTCTTCGCACACTGGAGTCACATATCACAGTATTAATTGTTTACACACAAATAACACTCATCCCTTTTTTTAATACGGTGACAGTAACGCATTGGAAGTTAGTAGGAGGGTCTTGAGGGTCTCGGGTCGACGCTTTCATTCCGGGAGCCGTAAGGGAATTTGGCTTAAGAGTAATCAAGTTATCCAGGGCTGGCGGGCAGAGGCTAATCTTAACTTCGGAGCTCAACTGAAATTGATGGCGATTGATGAAGTTTCGCTTTATCCTTTTTCGTTTATCCGTTTATAAAGTTAACATGGAAAAATCTGATCATTGCACCCGTGTCACCTTCGCCTCACCGATAACCCTGACGTTTTTATCTCATCACTTACTTTGTTATGATCGAGGACATTAGTTAGATGTGCGTCCCGTAAAGTTGATGTCACAGTGTCGGGTTGAAATGCAATAACCCCTTCCTTGCAGCCCTTCGCCGCCCTCCCGCTGCCTAATATCCTCTGCTAAGCTTGGATAACAGTTTTACTCGTACAATCTTTACAGTTTTACTTTACGTTTTACTCGTTACAGCGTTGCGAGTTCTGTTTCACTCGCCTCCCGTTTAAATATACAAACAGAACCAGTCAACAGCGGGGCGGCTCTTTTAGGATCAGATCGATTCCACCTGATGTCAATCGCGTCCGGCCATTGACCTGCCGTGCGGGGATTGGCACTGAGGTGTTCTATGCACTGATGCCATCGCTCGGTGCGTGAGGGACAAAAATACGTGAAAATGTGTATTACTTTAGGTCGAGTTAAGATTAAAAGCACGCATGAAAAGTATGTATGTGTTGTGAGGGAGAAAAATACGAGAAAATGTGTATTACTTTAGGTCGAGTTAAAATTAAAAACACCCATGAATTGAATGTGTGTTTGTTGTAGGTATCTTCGTCAATGAAATCCAGCACTGCTTTATGCACAATTCCTTCCTTATTTACATGTGAAGGGAACAATTTCTTTTAAGATGTAGTTAAATTATACAAAACAAATACAAATTGACTTTTAATTGATAGTCAGTTAATCTTGATAAACCCCTTAGACATGAAGATTGCGAAGGAAGGATACATACGACACACCCCCAGTGGCCTGAGCTGTGCCTCCCCCTCTGCTCGCTGGGGACGGAAAGCCAATATTTTCCGCTATGTGAAAACTCCTTCTTTGCTCGCCGCTAAAGATAAATAGTGGCTTTGATCGTTGCAGATTGAGGGGCCGTGGATAAAGATTTCATGTGACCTACAGCGGATGCGACATTTACGCTCTGGAAATACTACAGGTGGTGGCGAAGGATGAAATTTTGTTGCCGTTTTGCTCTTCACGTGGAGAATATATATTTTTTCGTCTCAAAGGACTGGCCTAAGGAAACAACAACAAAAAATCCCGCTCGTTGCCAGTCCCCATAAAGAAGATAACATAAGAACATAAGATAATAAGGAAGCTACAAGAGGTCGTGTAGTAAGAAATTCTGCAGCTTATTGTTATAGATACTGCAGCAAACATTAAATAAATAAGGAAGCTACAAGAAAAAGGCCGCGAGACCTACACGTGGTAGTTCCTGTTACTTAATACTACCTATACATCAACCTTTCATCCCCATCCATTAAATTGTCTAGCCTCCTTTTAAAGCTCCCTATTGACTCCGCACTAACTACCTGATGAATGAGTCCATTCCAATCATATACCACCCTATTTGTGAACCAGTTTACCCCAATTTTTTTTTTTAGATCTGCGCATTTCCTTTTTTTCATACTTCATTTCAGTTTTCATTGGGCTATTTCCTGACGTATCAAGTAGTTAATTTGCTCATTATTGTCACTATTACTATTATTATTATTATTATAGTTTACATTATTATTGTTATTATAGTTGTTATTGTTATCATCCGGTATTTGTTTTTGCTGTACGTATGTTCTATGCAGCTGTATTTTATTATTATAGTTAGTGTTGTTATTCTTATCAACATGTCATCCTTGATATTATTGGTGTATTGATTACTCATATCTATGATGGGCGTGTTTACCTGGTTATACATTGTTAGTATGGTGTGATTTTTTTCATATATGATCTAGTATGGACATCATTCGTCGTTTCTCTGCTCACACACTCTTCTCTCTCTCTCTCTCCTCTCTCTCTCTCTCTCTCTCTCTCTCTTCTCTCTCTCTCTCTCTCTCTCTCTCTCTCTCTCCTCTCTCTCTCTCTCTCTCTCTCTCTCTCTCTCTCTCTCTCTCCTCTCTCTCTCTCTCTCTCTCTCTCTCCTCTCTCTCTCTCTCTCCTCTCTCCTCTCCCTCTCTCTCTCTCTCTCCCTCTCCCTCTCCTCTCCCTCTCCCTCTCCCTCTCCCTCTCCTCTCCTTCTCCCTCTCCCTCTCCCTCTCCTCTCTCTCCTCTCCTCTCTCTCCTCTCCTCTCCTCTCCTCTCTCTCTCTCTCTCTCTCTCTCTCTCTCTCTCTCTCTCTCTCTCTCGTCTCTCTCTCTCTCTCTCTCCTCTCTCTTCTCTCTCTCTCTCTCTCTCTCTCTCTCTCTCTCTCTCCTCTCTCTCTCTCTCTCTCTCTCTCTCTTCCTTACCTTTGACCTCGGTAACATTTTTTCTCCGTATTCCTGGAACTCTCCTCATGGTCGTGTTCTCCAGAAAGAAAGAAAGAAAACAGGTCATTCATTATTTCCACGTATTCTACTCGGAAACAAAAAGTGAAAAAAAATGTAGC
>JACEEZ010023818.1:20000-22500 GCA_016584305.1 Chionoecetes opilio | reverse complement strand
GCTTGAGGATATGAAGTCTAGTGTTGTCTGGGGCCGAGGCCTTCTTTGTGTCGACCTGAACTAAATGTCGGCGAACTTCCTCACTAGTTATAGTGAGGTTAGAAAGGCTGGCATTGGTGAAGATGGGCACAGCTGGGATGGATCGCTGGGGATCAGGTACTGTCATTTTGTTTGGAAAAAATGTCGCGAATACCTCGGCCTTGTCCTTGTTCTTGGTGGCCACTGTGCCGTCAGACTTGAATAGCGGAATTTCCGCTATTTCGAATTTTTTTTTTCTCTCTCTCTCTCTCTCTCTCTCTCTCTCTCTCTCTCTCTCTCTCTCTCCTCTCTCTCTCTCTCTCTCTCATTCTCTCTCTCTCTCTCTCTCTCCTTTTCTCTCTCTCTCTCTCTCTCTCTCTCTCTCCTCTCTCTCTCTTTCTCTTTCTCTTTCTCTTTTAAACTTAATACATTGAAAACAAAAGGGGAGTTGATGTGCTAAAGTCCCGGCTGGGACGCCAAGGAATATCTCTAGCAGTATTATATTTTATTCATGACAATAATTATGCAAATAATATGGAAAAAGTACAGCAATTCTCTACTATAAACTAATACTAATACACAAGTGATTGAGAAATTACACTAACACTATACTCTAATACACATAATATAAAGAAAGTATACTAATACATTGAAACATATATATATATAAAGAAATTATACTAATTTATAACATTAATCTTATAATACAAATGTTTAGTCATTATTTTTATTACATGTTTCTATTGCGTTAGTTCCGCTTGCAGCCAGGCATTTACGCCCGATTTGAAGGCGTGCAGGGAAGTGGTGAGGTGCAGATCAGTCTGGCGCACCAAGGTGTTCCATAGTCGACCATAGCGGGGTAGGAAGGAGTGGAGGTAATGTTCCGTAGTCGTGAAGGGCACAGTCACCTGATGGTCGATGTTGTGGGCCGCACGGGTAGAATGGGAAGGCCTGGCCCGTGGGTTGAGGCACAGCTCTGCTAGTTGTAGGAGCTGCACCCTGTGAGCCTTGTACATGACGCACATGCCTGCCACGTCACGCCGCTGCTGGAGAGGTTGAATGATCTGTGCAGCAGCCCCAGGGGCTTTCAGCCGGGCCAGCCGCTGGGCTCTGCCTTGAACCCGGTCAAGGAGGCCGAGGTATGACCGGGGGCAGGAGGACCATGCGAGGGGCGAGTATTCCATCAGGGAGCAGACTTGTGACTTGTAGAGGGTGCCGACTCCCTGAGCGTCCAGGAGGTGCGCGACGCGTCGGATGCAGCTCAGTTTCCAGGCAGTATCCTTGGCGACCTTCCTGACGTGGCTGGTGTATGTGAGGCCAGAGTCGAACCCCACCCCTAGAATGTTGATTGACTCCTGGAGGTGTATTCTTCTGCCTTCCAGGAGAATGGCGTGTTGGTCCCAGTTGACTGCATCTTGCCTGCGGGAGATGAGGACGGCTTGGGTCTTGTCTGGTGCAAAGGTGACTTTCCATCTCTTGCCCCAGGAGGCGATACTCTGCAGAGCCTGGTTGATGCGAATGACTTGTGTTGTGGCGGTCACTCCTCTCACAGGTGAATGTGAGAGTACAGTCGTCTGCGTACGCTCTTGCCTCAGGAATCAGCTGCAGGATGTCGTTGAAGTAAACGTTCCATAGTAATGGCCCGAGTACACTTCCTTGAGGGACACTGGCTTTGATAGCATTTTCAGAGGAGGTGTGACCATTCACCACCACGCGCAGAGTTCTTTCGTGGAGGTAATCTTGCAGGAGGTGTAACAGGTCCTCACAGATCCCCAGGCTTCTCAGTTTGGTAGTGATGCCCTGATGCCACACCTTATCAAAGGCACCAGCGATGTCAAGGGCGACGACGAAGGTGTCTTCGCCCCGATCTAGGGAGTGGTTCAAGGCTGCTGAGTGCAGGAGAAGAAAGTCTGCTGCGGATCACCCCAGTCGGAAGCCGAATTGCCGTGAATTTAGCAGGCGGTGAGCGTCAAAAGATTTAGTGATTATGGAGGCAATGATGGACTCAAGAACTTTCCCAACAACGGAAAGGAGGGAAATGGGGCGGTAGTTCTGAGGTTCGCCTCTGCTCTTCTTTTCGTGGATAGCACAGACTCTCGCCACTTTCCACTCAGATGGCCACTGCTGAGATGAAAGGCCCTCCCGGAAGATGGTAGCAAGAGGCACAGCAAGTTGTGAGGCACATCTTTTAAGCAGGTGAGGGCTGATACTATCTGGTCCCAGCGCTTTCGTGGGATCAACTTGTTGAAGTTGTTGCAATACCTCCTCCGTGGTAATGGTGATGTTCCCTAGGGCGGCCTTGGTTAGAACCGGAACTGTAGGAGGTTCACGTTCTGGGTCAGGAACTGTCATCTTGGAGGAGAAGTGGGCAGCCACCACCAGAGCTTTACCCCGGTGACTTGTAACAACAGATCCATTAGGTGCTGTCAACGGTGGGATGCTGTCGTCACTAGAGAAACCCTGTTGTTGTTAGGTGCTGCTC
>JACEEZ010023818.1:0-12500 GCA_016584305.1 Chionoecetes opilio | reverse complement strand
TAATGCTAGAATATGCGATGTTTGCTGCTCATTTAACTCCTGAACGTCGCCGAGTGGGCGTATATCAAAAGCGCGGATTCCAAAAAGTGACCGCGTTCGAACCTCACCTATAAACCACTATCAAATGCGCGGCAAGGTTAATCCCGTATCTATAATCCAGAATCTGGTATGGTTATCATTTCATGTACAACTAATCTTGCATTTCTGGCGAACACTGCTGAGGAGGTCATCGTTGATGGGACTTTCAAGAGTTTTCCAAAGTTCTTCTATCAACTATACACCATACATGGATTATGTAATGGGCATTATATTCCATTAGTGTATGCCCACTTGCCAGGTCAATCTGAGGAGATTATAGAAATCTGTAGAAGTGTTTAATTGACATTTGTTCCGCAAAGAATATGCAACTGGGAGCCTCAGTGATACATGCAGATTTTGAATTTGCCATGCTCACTGTTCTGAGAGATATATTTCCAACCGCAGTCATCAAATGTTGCAGATTTCATTTAGGGCAGGCATGGTGGCGAAAAATTCAAAACCTGGGCATAAGTAGGGATTACAAGGACACCAACAGTGACATAGGCCAGTGGCTTAAATTATCATTTGGTCTACATTTCATTGACCAAACAGATGTAGAAGACTGCTTCGTCGAGGAATTAATGACAGACGCACCTCAGGATGAGAGATGTACTCGCTTTGCGGACTATCTGGTTGATAATTATGTAACAGCAGAATCAAGATATCCTCCAGTGCTTTGGGCTGAAGTCCCCTCAAATACAAAGCGTACCAACAATTCTGCCGAATCTTTTCATGCTCATTTCAATGAGCAATTTTTTACATCCCATCCATCTATATATGTGTTCATGGATGTACTAGGAAAGCTCCTGACTGCTACTTATATTAAGATCAGGAGTATCGGTAAACCAGCAACTACGCGGAAAGTTGAACGAGACAGGACAGAGTATGCCATGGCACAATACAACAAATTTATTTCTGGGGAAATAAACAGACACAATTATATGAAGTGTTTGGGTAACCGATTCACAGCAAGAACAAACATGTAACTTTGAGTTTTTTAACGCGATAAATAAAGGACTATTTAAACTATTTTTATGGAAGAGAGGAGTGAAAAAAACGATGAATAAAGAATGAAAAACAATATCCTGCTTCAAAATCCTGCTTCCACATCCCCGTGGTAAGCAGGGGGCAACAGATGATAACGTCTGACTAACGGAAGAGGTGAACGATCATTAAAGAGCTGCTACACAATCGGACTTTGAACTGAGTGAAAAAACGCGCAATTGATACCAAAATAGCCGCGCTTTTGATAGAAATATATCCGCGCTTTCAATGATAACCCGCCGCGCTTTTGATATGCCAATCCGCGCTTTCGTAAAACGCCGCGCCGCGTTGCCTCCTCCATTGATTTTACTGCCAAAGACAGACTGCTAGATTTCGCTTCAACTATTGAAAAGCGTATTGCAGAAAGTTATCTTCGTGTCCCTCCGGCGACGTCGCCTCATAACACCCCGATCGCGCCTGTTATGTTTAATGCTGTTGGTTCTTTTGCTTCTCCTCCCTTGCTGTGTTCATTTTGCTCGAGGACAGGCCATACATCACAGCGTTGTTTCCGGCGTAGACGACAAGCTGCTCGCGAGACTCCTGCCCCACAGGGCTCGTTCCCTCCCCCTTCCTCTCATTCTCGCGACAACGCTTCAGCTCGCTCCTACTCGGACGCCGCTACGCGTCCTCCTCCATTGCTTACCTCCCCGAGGTCGCAGCCTTCTCGCTCCTTTAATAAACGTGGTGGTTCTCAGACTCCTCTGTTCTGTTACGTTCACGTTTTTGGTGACCACGGCTCAGATGACTGCTTCACGCTTATCAATATGCGTGACAGACGTGCTTCACAGGTGCACTCTTCACTTCCTCAGTCGGGTGAAGTTTCGCACCGCAGGCCTGCCGGACCGGATTAGCTAATGCTCACCTGCAGCGGCGACCCCCCACGGCTGATTCTCCGTCATTCTCTTTGCCATGTTCACTGTCTGTGGTCAGTTCTGTCGTCGCCGCTTGCTCTCAGCACCCTCTCTTGACGATGCAAGTGCACATTGGTAAGTCCCGTCTGTCTTTGGGAGTAGACACAGGTTCTTACGTTAATGTTTTATCTGAAGCTGCATTTTTGGAATTATAAACTAGTTTTCCTGATGATGGTTTTCACCTCCAACCTTCGCATTTTCATCTTTCCGGCGTTGAAGGTTCTGCTCTGACGAGTTTAGGGGTTGTATCACTCCCAGTTCGTCTTGCTGAGTCATCTTCTTTCCATGCCGATTTCTATGTAGTGCGTTGTTCTGCGTTACCTTGCCATGGTTTGCTTGGTCTTGGCTCGCTTACGCAGCATGGTATTGATATACATCCAAGTCAAAGCACTCTTTCGTTCAATGAAAGTTTTCTTCCTGTCATGACTGAAGCGGCACCTTTGCTTCGTGCTCCGCCTCCTCCTTGCATGCCAGCGACCAATATAAATACGGAGCGCTCCTCCTCACAATGCTCGCCTCAGCGCAACGATGAGTCGCGCCGTGTTTCTCAGCAATGGCCTTACGTTTCCGCTATTTTGGTGGGTGACCAAATCATTCCTTCCCGTACAGCTGCTCGCTTGCCTGTTCGTGTCTCTGAGGCTACTATAGGCAGCGATGTTTGTGCCTAAGTGAAACTATGTGCATCAATCGTATTGGCCTCGAGTCTACTCTATTTACCGTGCGCCCTGGTCATATCACAGATGTCCCTGTTCTCAATAACACGGGTGCATCAATTACAGTTAAAAATGGTACTTGCATGAGCAAATTTCAGGTTTACGATAATCCTGTTCAGGACAGCCCACCACTACTTCCTGTGGCTTCTATTTCGGCCTTGCAGGATGAGTCTTCTCGGGCTTCACAGGCTGACATTGTTGAGCGTCTTAAGCCTTTTGTACGTGTTACTGACTATCCTAACGACAAAGATGAACTCCTTCAAAATCTTGCACAATTTCGCCAGGCTATAGCGCTGCCTGATGAGCGTTTAGGAGTTACTGATCATGCGTCCCACGTCATACACTTACAGCCTGATACAAATTCTGTGTATACACCTTCCTACAGATTGCCTCATAGCCAAAGAGCTATAGTTGATGGCATGATTCACGACATGTGCGAGCAAAGGTGTTATTCAGGAATCCCAGTCTCCTTGAAACTCGTTTTTGTTCCTCGTCCCAAAGAAAGACGCGTCATGGCGACTAGTCATTGACTTCTGTCGGGTTAATGATGTAACGGTTTCGGATCATTATCCTCTGCCTCTCATAAGTGACCTTTTACAAAGCATTAGACGTAATAACACTATTTTCTCTAGCCTCGACCTAGTTTCACGCTTTTGGCAAGTGCCTCTTGACGAGCGCTTTCGTGAGGTCACTGCATTATCTACCCCGTCCAGGCATTACGAATGGTTACGTGTGCCCTTTAGATTGAAAAATGCACCTCGTACCTTTCAAAGGATGATCAATTCCTTGTGTTCAGGCATGCTAGGTAAAAGTGTTTTCACTTATTTGGACGATATAATTATCGTTAGCAAAGATATAGTGACTCATTTCTCTCAACTCAAAGCAGTGTTCGGAAAACTGCAGGAGGCAGGTTTCAAAGTAAAACTTGCAAAGTGTGAATTTCTGAAATCTCGAATCCAGCTCCTTGGTCATGTTTTGGATCGGGATGGTATTCACACGGTGGACACTAAAGTTAGAGCGGTAAAATATTTCCCTACGCCAAAGTCTACGGAAAATATACGCTCTTTGCTTGGTCTTGCGGGCTACTATCGCTCCTTCATAGAAGTTTTTTCGTCGGTAGCGTCCCCTATAAACAGACTCTTGAAAAAGGATGCTCCTTTTCAATGGAGCCCAGCGCAAGAGCAGTTTCAATGCTTTAAAGTATGCTTTATGCAATGCTCCTGCTCGTAACTTTCCAGACTTTTCTGAGCCATTTGTTCTCTGCACGGACGCATCTGCTCTAGGCCTTGGTGCTGTTCTAATGCAGTCAGATGACAGAGGTAAGAATCATGTCATTGCCTTTGCCAGTAGCGTCTTGAACGATGCTGAATCTCGCTACTCAGTCACTCATCTTAAAGCCCTTGCCGTGGTCTGGGCTCTCAAACATTTCAGGGACATTATCTTTGGCTACCCTATTCAAGTTTTCACCGATCACGCTCCTGTGACTGACTTATTCAAGGGTAAAAACGTCAATGGGCGCCTCGCTCGTTGGTATTTGACAATCCTCGAGTTTTCGCCAACATTCAAGTACTTACCAGGACGCCTTAATGTTGTTGCTGATTCATTGTCGTGTAATATATCTGTAGCTCCTGTTGCTGTACTTCCTAACCTGTCCCTTGATCAGTTACGTGATGAACAACGTAAAGACGATCAGTGGTCTAAAGTCATCTATGCCCTCGAATCCGGCGATGATTCCACTCTTCCACGCATGCCCCTGCCTTTGTCTGAATTCGCATTGTCTGATGATGGTGTTTTACTTCGTGACACTGTGATACGCAGAGACGTGTTCACCAGTTAGTCATTCCTGATGTTTATAAGGACGTTGTGCTTCACTTTCTCCATGAAGTTTCTCATGTTGGCCACCCTGGTCGCGATAGATGTCTAGCTGCTGTCCGACATAAATACTACTGGCAAACTATGCGAGTCGACGTTGAGTCATCACGTCGCACAGTGCCTTTCCTGCGCACAACACAAAGGTGCTGTTAATAAACCAGCCCCTATCCTGGAGTACCCAACCCCTTTCTCTCTCTCTATTTCTCTGTCTCTCTCTATGTCTCTTTCTCTGTCTCTCTCTCTCTCTCCTTGTCAACTATTAATCAACCTCAACACCAAATTGCTTCTCCTTCCATAACATCTTCATCTTCATCTCTTCCTCCTCCTCCTCCTCCCACTTTGTCACCCGTTATCTCCGCTAATGTTGTCAATGACTTGTGTGTCTCTGCTAAGGAGGAGGAGGAGGAGGAGGAGGAGAAGGAGGAGGAGCAGGAGGAGGAGAAGGAGGAGGAGGAGGAGGAGGAGAAGGAGGAGGAGGAGGAGGAGAAGGAGAAGGAGGAGGAGGAGGAGGAGGAGGAGGAGGGAAAGCAGTGGTTATCAGGACATAAAGACATAAAACTCTTGGGTGTCTTGCATAAAATATGAATGCCAGTCAGTGTGAGGTCAATAATAATAATGATGATAACGATAATGATAATGAAGATAAGAATGATAATAATAGCAATAATAATAGAAATACAGTAATAATAATAAAGAATAATATTGCACAAAAGTCTACTAAATTACTGAAATATGGCTAACCATTACCGCAGAGTCTTACACCTACACTTTCTGCTCTATGCCGACTTTCTTCGCTCACCCTTCACGGAACGAGCTTCATGTTAAAGCAAAGGCTGAGTTTAAAGCTAAATACTTGACAGTTCCTACTTTCTCTCTCTTGGCTCACGCCCCCCTAAGGGACGCGCCCCCCAGGCAAAGAACCGTAGCTCTATATTCCTTACATTCTAGATAATCCTCTACATTGTTGTATGACCCTTTATATTTCTTGTATGGCCCTTTACGTCCCCGGTACTGATAATGGTCCGTGAATGACCTTCATATTCCTTGCCAGTGTATAGGTCACCTCCTCTCACCCTGGAGACATGCATTGCAGTATTCATAGATCATTTACAAACTACATACGCCCCCTTTCAACACGAAAATAGTAACAGGAAAAAAAGAGAGAGAGAGAGAGAGAGAGAGAGAGAGAGAGAGAGAGAGAGAGAGAGAGAGAGAGAGAGAGAGAGAGAGAGAGAGAGAGAGAGAGAGAGAGAGAGAGAGAAGAGAGGAGAGAGAGAGAGAGAGAGAGAGAGAGAGAGAGAGAGAGAGAGAGAGAGAGAGAGAGAGAGAGAGAGAGAGAGAGAGAGAGAGAGAGAGAGAGAGAGAGAGAGAGAGAGAGAGAGAGAGAGAGAGAGAGAGAGAGAGAGAGAGAGAGAGAGAGAGTTTCCTGCCCCCACTTCTGACATATCACAGGTAGGAGGCTGGACACCACCGCAAGCCTTCCCGCCCCCTCACAATGACAGCCAACATCGCTACTCACCCCGGAGCTAGGCCGCCCCGCAGGCAAGCTCTTGGTAATCTTACCATCATCTCAGCTAACGTTAGAGGTTTCCAGACTAACGTCGGTGACCTAACGTACAGCCATGTTTTGCCACACAGTCCTGACATCATTGCCACTACTGAGACCTTCCTCAACTCCTCAGTGCCAGACAACTTTGGGAAGATAGGTGGCTACTCAAGTTGGTTCCGACGTGACAGAGCCCAAGGTACCTTTGGGGGAGTCGCTGTGTGCTTCCGCAACAGCCTCCCTGTACAAGCTCTCCCCGTCGACCTTCCTGCTCACATGGAGATGATGTTCTTCAAATTGTAAACACACACTCAAGACTCCATTCTGCTGTGCGTGTGTTACCGTCCACAGTGGCAAGGTGGTGAGCCCCTTCACTACCTGACCACCAACTTAGATGCCCTGCTCCTCCAGCACTCCTGTAAGCATCTCATCATTGTGGGTGATCTCAACCAGTACCTTGTCCAGAGGCAGTTTGATGAGCTGTTGACGGTGTTTGGACTCACCAATCACGTCGACTTCCCCACCCACATCTCAGGGTCTTCACTTGACCCTGTAATCACCGATTTGCCCTGCAGTATAGTGACTTGCCGTCCGCTAGCAACAGTGGGTTCCTCCGACCACCTGGCTGTTCTCACCAAGATCAAGCTGGCCATCGACAGAGATGAGGCAGTGACTCGCACCAACTGGCTATGGGACAAGGGGAACTAGGATGCAATGAAGGCAACACTTAACAACATTGTGTTGTCTGACGTGCTTACAGGTGACGTTGACACACAAGTGAAGAACTTCACAGAAATCCTGATGTCCCACCAAAGAAGATTTGTGCCCTGCCAGACATGCAAGTCTAAACCGGGAGACCAGCCCTGGTTTGGCTTTCAATGCAGGAAAGCAGCAGACAATAAGAGCAAGGCCTGGTTGCGATATAAGTCCCACCCCACAAGAAGACATAAACACCAGCACAAAATGGCCTGTGAAAATATGAAAAGAGTCCAGAAAGAGGCGATCAACAACTGGAGGGATCACCTCAAGCGAAAGCTAACAGGCCAGTCAGTGGGCACTAAGGATTGGTGGAGCAGCATCAAACAACAACAGGGCTTCTCTCGTGACGACAGTATCCCACCGTTGACAGCACCTGATGGCTCTGTTGTCACAAGTCACCGGGGTAAAGCTCAGGTGTTGGCTGCCCACTTCTCCTCCAAGATGACAGTTCCTGACCCAGAACGTGAACCCTCCTACAGTTCCGGTTCTAACCAAGGCCGCCCTAGGGAACATCACCATTACCACGGAGGAGGTGTTGCAACAACTTCAACAAGTTGATCCCAAGAAAGCGCTGGGACCAGATAGTATCAGCCCTCACCTGCTTAAAAGATGTGCCTCACAACTTGCTGTGCCTCTTGCTACCATCTTCCGGGCGTGCCTTTCATCTCAGCAGTGGCCATCTGAGTGGAAAGTGGCGAGAGTCTGTGCTATCCACAAAAAGAAGAGCAGAGGCGATCCTCAGAACTACCGCCCCATTTCCCTCCTTTCCGTTGTTGGGAAAGTTCTTGAGTCCATCATTGCCTCCAGAATCACTACATTTTTTGACGCTCACCGCTTGCTAAATTCACGGCAATTCGGCTTCCGACAGGGGAGATCTGCAGCAGACCTTCTTATCCTGCACTCAGCAGCCTGGAACCACTCCCTAGATCGGGGCGAAGACACCTTCGTCGTCGCCCTTGACATCGCTGGTGCCTTTGATAGGGTGTGGCATCAGGGCATCACTACCAAGCTGAGAAGCCTGGGGATCTGCGGGGACCTGTTACACCTCCTGCAAGATTACCTCCATGAAAGAACTCTGCGCGTGGTGGTGAATGGTCACACCTCCTCTAGAAATGCATATCAAAGCCAGTGTCCCTCAAGGAAGTGTACTCGGGCCATTACTTTGGAACGTTTACTTCAACGACATCCTGCAGCTGATTCCTGAGGCAAGAGCGTACGCAGACGACTGTACTCTCACATTCACCTGTGAGAGGAGTGACCGCCACAGCACAGTCATTCGTATCAACCAGACACTGCAGAGCATCGCCTCCTGGGGCAAGAGATGGCAAGTCACCTTTGCACCAGACAAGACTCAAGCCGTCCTCATCTCCCGCAGGCAAGATGCAGTCAACTGGGACCAACACGCCATTCTCCTGGATGGCAGAAAAATACACCTCCAGGAGTCAGTCAACATTCTATGGGTGGAGTTCGACTCTGGCCTCACATACACCAGCCACGTCAAGAAGGTCGCCAAGGATGCTGCCTGGAAACTGAGCTGCATCCGACGCGTCGCGCACCTCCTGGACGCTCAGGGAGTCGGTACACTCTACAAGTCACAAGTCCGCTCCCTGATGGAATACTCGCCCCTCGCATGGTCCTCCTGCCCCCCGTCATACCTCCGCCTCCTTGACCGGGTTCAAGCCCGAGCCCAGCGGCTGGCCCGGCTGAAAGTCCCTGAGGCTGCTGCACAGATCATTCAACCTCTCCAGCAGCGGCGTGACGTGGCAGGCATGTGCGTCATGTATAAGACTCACAGGATGCAGCTCCTACAACTAGCAGAGCTGCGCCTCAACCCACGGGCCAGGCCCTCCCATTCTACCCGTGCGGCCCACAACATCGACCATCAAGTGACTGTGCCCTTCGCGAGGACGGAACATTACCTCCGCTCCTTCCTACCCCGCTATGGTCGACTATGGAACACCTTGGTGCGCCAGACCGACCTGCATCTCACCACTTCCATGCACGCCTTCAAATCGGGCGTAAATGGCTGGCTGCAAGCGGAACTAACGCAATAAAACATGCAATAAAAATCATTACTAACATTTGTATAATAAGATTATGTTTTATATTAGTATAACTTCTTTATATATATGTGTATCAATGTATTAGTATACTTTCTTTATATTATTTGTATTAGCGTATAGCTGTTATCAGTATTAATTTGTAGCAGAGAATTGCTGTACTTTTTCCATATTATTTGTATAATTATTGATATTAATAAAATATAATACTGCTAGAGATAGTCCTTGGTGTCCCAGTCAGGACTATAGCACATCAACTCCCCTTCTGTATTCAATGTATTAAGTTTAAAAAAAAAAAAAAAAAAAAAAAAAAAAAAAAAGAAGGAAAACAAACAAAATAAAAAGTAAAGGAAAGAAAACAGGAATTATATAATACTCAGAGAGAGAGAGGGGAAAACGAACAAATTAGAGAAAAGTGAGAGAAAACAAGAATTGAATAACAGTGAGAGAGTGTGTGTGTGTGAGAAAAAGAGAGAGAGAGAGGGGTGGGAGCTCGTTTTTTCTGACTTTTCTTCCTTTCAGGTTCCGGCGTTTTCCCCATAAGCTCGAATCTTTCATGTGCTCAAAGAGAACAGTTTTTTTCTTACTGATGTTTTCTATGAATCATTAAATGCGAGAAGTAATAGAAGCTTTCCAGGATGTTTTTGTTGTTAGGTACTTGAAGCGAGATCAAACGAGGCCGCCGTGTGTGTGTGTGTGTGTGTGTGTGTGTGTGTGTGTGTGTGTGTGTGTGTGTGTGTGTGTGTGTGTGTGTGTGTGTGTGTGTGTGTGTGTGTGTGTGTGTGTGTGTGTGTCTTTGTCTGTGTGTGTGTGTGTGTTCATGAAGATAAATAAAGGATTTGATGAAAGAAACCAAAAAGTAAATAATGAAAAAAAATCTACCCAATTATTAATTATATTATAGGTACACACACACACACACACACACACTCGGTAGCAGCGGTTCAGGCAAGACGTACCCGGGACAGCTCCTGGATTTCCAGCCCACTTCAAAAGATAAGGGCGCAACAAACCCTTGCCTAGTTTAAAAACAGCTGGTAAAAGATTGGAAAAAAAGGGGGAATTTTGTTTTCTGAAGGGAGAGTTTTTCTACCGTGAAGCAAAACTGCAAAGGGACGTTGCTGCTGCCATATGCCAGGTATTGCTAATATAATACTGTGGTTGTCTCCCCCGCATATCGCGGCAGTAAAGGATATCACGGAAAAGTTACCTTTTTAATTCTGATGTGAAAAAAAAAATTACCTAAAACATCGCTATAAAATGATGGGCGGGGCATACCAAAAGGGACATCTGAAAATTTTTGGTTTTAAAGTAGATTCAGACGAGGATAAGACGTCTTCAAGAAAAGGTTATCAAAATTGCGCTGTTTTTGGGGGTAAATTGAGCGACGTATTCTATCGCTCATGGTTGGGGAAGGCTGGAAAGCGGGCCTGTAATTTGGGCGTTTTGCCATGGGAAGAAGAAAACCAGTGATTCAACAGAAAAAGCTGAGGAGAAAAAAAAGAAAGTCTACTCAACGAGGATTGACCCCCCTAGGTAACGATGCCAAAAAAGATCAAGGAACAAGCATATGGGAATGTTACCCCCAGAGACGGAAAATATTGGCAGGGCTCGTCGCAAGGGAGGCCCGGGCGAAACTACACCGAAGGAACACAAAAGGTGGGAAATCAATTCACCTGATTGGAACGTCTAAAACGGGATCTCGGGTAAAGTAGGAGGGCCGGGAGTGCAGCACTATCCAGCGCTCGTTCAGACCTGCATACAACCTGGTCAACAGCTTATATACAATCCATAACCCTAAATTATCAGTACCCTTTCAAAACACAACCCCACAAGTGACACAACAGAGATCATAACCACCACCTCAAAGACACACATCAATCAAAAAACAATAGTCTTGAACACCTTGCAGTTATACGCGTAACAAAAAACCCACACCTCAGCAGGGTATCCACAAGGTTTTTACCCCTCATAAAAGACCATCAAGTTTAAGCATTAAAATTTTGCTCAAAGTTTGCGGGGTTTAAAAATAAATTTTCATTAAATGTTTTTGTGTTTATCATGATATAAAATATGTGCATTGTGAAACCAAATGTGATGTGCCCATATGAAAAACATAAGAATTATGGAAAATTGATTTGATATTTTATAAAGAAAAGGAACGCCTTAAGTAAAAAAAATCGGAGGTCTCTTATTGCTTAAGAAACGCTATTTTTTAGGTGGAAAGAAATCAAAGTAGTGATAAAACCCTTTTATCTGTATCGTATATGGATCGATGTTGGATTAGGGAGAAACTTTTTCACACGTGTGTTTACATTCCTCCATCACTCACGGGATGGCAAACCCCAACCCCCTTTATGAGCTTTATGAATTTTTTTTATCTAATTCTGACTGTTATCATGTTGTATTGGTACTTTAACGCCCATACTGGCACTTTTTTCTGACGTTGCTAAATCGTGAGGATCGTTATAAACCTCCCAATAAAATTGTTTTTTAATTTTGTTTTTAAGCTCCTCGGGTTTTTTACGAATAGTTCAATCAAGATGGTACACCTGACAGAAGCTCTTACGGGAAGAAATTAGTTGCAGTGTGTTAAATAATTATGCTGTTTATTTAAGGGAGAATTGGTTTGAATGGGACTGGAAAAAAAACTACCATCTACAATCAAATATTGTTACGTTTTCGTACCACAATTTTTAAAATGGAAAAAATTTATGGTATTATTAAATTTAATCCATTGTTTCCGATGAAAATTGTTGTATACAGACTGTTTTTAAGTTTTTTTTGCCTGGTGGACAAACATGTAAAAAGAGTATGAAATGAAAAAGATCTTCTTAGGGCCGGGGGGGATGGAAAAATGGAGAAAGAGTGAGTACGTGGGGGTGGGGATGGTAAAATAGGATGAGCTTTGACGGGTGGATGACATGACTGTGGGTACGTAACTCACCCTTTAAACTTGTGTTGAAGAACCTGCTTTAAAAAAATTTTACAGGTAGTAAAAGCCAAAAAAAAAAGAGTAATAAGGCCAATATGAAAGGATATGAAAACGTGCTTTATTTATAAAAAGTATACCCCAAGCTAAAAATAACAAATAAAAATAAAAATGCCACCCCTATGATAAGAAAAGAAGAAATACAAAAAAAAATAACAGGGCGAAGAATAAAGAAAAATTCCAAAATATAAAACAGTAGGAGTAAATAAACAGTTGGGGTTTCTTTTTTTGGAAAGGGGGGTTTTCGGGGGGGGGAGGGGGGAAATTTTTGATGTTTGGGGGGAAGGTGGTTTATTGTTTTTGGGGGGGGGGAAACCTAGTCATTTGGTTAAAAATGGAAGTGGGGATTGTAGTGGAGGAACGCTTGAGGATATTGGGGGGGGCGAGAGAGCGGAAACAAACGAAGCGAGAGCGGAGCGGGCGAGAGCGGGGGGGGAGAGCAGAGGAAGCGAGAGCGAGAGGGAGAGCGAAAGCGGAGAGGGGAGGGGAGGAGAGGAGGGGAAGGGGGAGGAGGCGAGAAAACCC
>JACEEZ010023817.1:128786-131765 GCA_016584305.1 Chionoecetes opilio | reverse complement strand
TTTTTTATTTTTTTAAATTTTTTATTATTATATTATATATATTATTTTTTATATATATATATATATATATATATATATATCCCCTTTCTTTGTCTCGATGCATTTGGGTATTTAATCTGCATCCACATAAAACTGTTAATTCTTGCTATAAATAAAATGTCGCTTTTAGGGAATGTTATCGTTCGTTAGTATGAGGGGAAGGGTCTTCACAACACAAAACACACACACACACACACACACACACACACACACACCACACACACACAAAATACACACAAACACAAAACATAATCACACAACACACAAAACCACACACACACACACACACCCCACACACACCCCACACACCACACCCCACACACACACACACACACCCCCACACACACACACACACACACCCCACACACACACATAATACATCACAGTTTCTGTCACATATCTTCTTTACACGTAATATATACTTTATATATTTTTTTTTTCTTTCGCCTGCTATTTTGCTCACGATCTATTATTTTAATTTTTCTCCCGTGTTTTACTTTCGTGGATTGATCTGCATCACACATCAATTAAAGGGCCCACGCTTCTGCGAGGCTGTCAATACCGAAAAGGTTTGTTTGCTGGCTTTTGGTGCCCTGTTGTTTTTTTTTTTTGGTTGGCTTTTGTTACCTCCGCCAACGAAGTTGGATGGGTTATGTTTTCACCCCGATCTGTCTGTCTGTCTGTCTGTCTTCTGTCTGTCTGTTTGTTTGTTACAGGTTTCTCAAAAGATGCGAATGATTTGCGACCAAACTGGTATACCAGTCTATTTGGTATAAGGAAGAACTGTTTTTTTAATTTTTTGGTAAAATCTATTGACAAACTGTTGCCAGGCAACCAATTGATGAAAATCGGCCAGGAGTATTGCTCATACTGAGTGCATTATATATATATATATATAATTCTATATTCATATAATTATATAATTTATTTTACTATATATCTATATATATATATTTTATATATATATATATATATAATATATATTATCACAGGTATGCCGGAGGTATGCCGGAGGTATGCGCTCATACTGAGTGCATATATATATATATTATAATATATATATATATATATATATATATCGTATATTTGATGATATATTGGGCGGAGGTATGCGCTCTCCTGAGTGCCCCCCCCCCCCCCTAGTTTATCCTGTCATTGTGGTTGAAAAAAGTGATGGACGGTGGCAATGTGTGTGGCTGTGGTTGTGGTTGTGGTGGAGTGGTAGTGGTGATGGTGTTCTTGGTTGTGGTTGAGTTGCAGTGGTGTTTTATTGGTGTAATGGTGGTGAAGGTGTTTTTGCATGAGTGTGGTGATGTGCCTTAATTGTAGGCGTTGTATGGTTGTGTGTGCTTAGATTTTCATGAGGTTCATAAGGTTTTTTTGTTTTAAATTTATTTGTAACTTACATATGATGTCCAATTTATGATGTGTTACTGTGATTTTATATGTTTTTGGGATGATAGGATATTATTATAATAATGATAATTAATATTATTGTTATTATTATTATCATTGTTGTTATTTTTATTATTATTAGCTTCATAATCATCATCATCATTAGTATTATAAAAAATAATGATCTATATTACCGAGTGCTTTGTCTCTGTGTGTATCTGTCTGTCATCACCGAGTTTGATTCCAAGGAGGATGACTTTGGGAATCAGATTAACATCATTCAATGCACAATACTGAGAACCCAGATGTAAAAAAATACGATATTCCAAAATTTCCGACTCCCACAAAAGTGACGAGTGGAAAACTTTACTGGAAGAAAAATCGTGCGCCTGGTAACGAGGTACACCTATGTATACGGCCCACAGCTGATTGGCTCACCGGATCTCCTAGAAACATGCTCTTCATGCGGGAAAACCATTCACTCTTTCCCTATAAGTTCAGGTTCTTTCTTGGAAGGGACAGCCATACTTACCTGGCACAGGAGCTATGTTCACTCTGCCATTCTCCGATAGGTCGCCTGCCTGGCTGACAACAATCACCCCATGCACCTCCAGATGACCCACAATAAGTAGTTCCAAGCCTGATCAGAATGCAGAATATGGGTGACTTGTTATTATAAGCCGTAATTATATTTCGTTTGTTTTTGTTTGATAAGTCTTTTAGTTTCTCTGCACCTACGCTCATGCACATATTTCACTCACTTTTCCTCAGAAGCCTCCCTTAAATATACTCCCACGCGCAACCTTCCACGAAGTCCGCCCATTTGACGTCATCTCTCCACCTCCCTCTCATCCCTCGCTCCCACTCCCTGCCACCACACGTCATTCTTACCTAGCATTCCTCGCACGACTCCTTCCACACGACTTCTCCACCGCTCTTCCCAAGCTCCCACATTCACACGATTTACACATTTATATATATTTTTTGACTTCCCACCCACCCTAAAATTCCAAACGCCCATTCCTTCACTCTCCTCGCAGCCGCCTCCCACACGTTCTTCCTACAACTCTCCCACAGCCGCCTCCTACACTTCTATTCCTTAACTCCTCTTTTCCACTCCGTTCCTATACATCCCTCCTAAGCGTGATTCCAGCTTTAAGTAACTTTCCCTCTGTGCCTCTCCCTCCTCCACTTTCCTCTCCCTGCCCTCGTTTCCTTCTCTGCCTCTCCTCTCATACTTGGCTACCCCTCCCTTTTCTCAGGTCAGTCGAGCGGGACACTAATGGCCTGAGTGACCCCTAGGAGCAAACAGTCCATTCGCCGCATCATTGCCTGCTGGGGATTGTCCAAGACCTGGTTAGAGGGTGTCGCCTTGAAAAGGCTTCCCAGGACCGCCACCGCCTATTCTGCTACGTGAGTGTTCTTGATTAATGTTTCCTTAAGTCCTGTGACTCATGTAAGGGTAATGAATTTCGGTTTGGTTACTTATTGAGGGAGATCATAATAATATATATATATATATATATATATATATAATATTATATA
>JACEEZ010023817.1:118786-123786 GCA_016584305.1 Chionoecetes opilio | reverse complement strand
AATCTAAACAAATTTCTGCCATATTGCTGAACATTTCTCGAGAATATTACTATTTGAAAATCTACGCAAATTTAATACATCAATTCGGTCCTTTGAGCTCTAAGGTCACTTCCGGGAGAGTAGTGACCTTAAATGAGTTGAATGGCTTGTGATCGCGAGTCTAGCGCGTGATCAAGACCATGATGAATAACACGCACTGAACAAATGGTGATTCTTGATATAAGAAAAATTTGTTTATGGTAAATACACATGTATGAAGGTGTCATGGTTACACGTCGGGATCCCTACACTTTGTGGCTACTTTCTTCACCTGTATTATTGAAGTGATAAAAATAATAGAGCCATATTGAGTGTTACCTGTTATTCCCAGGAGCCTTTTGGATCCAGTCAATACAGTGGACATTATTCATGCAAAATCCATACGTGAAAGTTCTGTTGATTATTATTTGCATTAGGTTTCCACGACGTCCACGCGCTACCGTGCTCGTGTTTCGGGCTGAATAAACTATCAACGGAAGCCGTAAGACTCGGCTTCAATATATAAGTCCGACGATTAGTTGATTTTTTGTCCTTTTTTTTCATATCTTTATAGGAAGCAGTGTTGACTTTATCTGCTGTCACGAGCGTCACACTTTTAGTGGATGACAAGTGCAAGAATGTAACTTTACACGAATATAAATGAGAAATTAATTTATATAAGAAAATAGGAGAAATATAACAGAAAGCGAACAATGATTAATCATTTCTAGAAAACACTTGAAAAAGTATTTTTCTCGTGGCGAAAAAAATCACATGTCCTTTGTTTTTGTGACCTTTTGTGATTTTCGTCAATGGCTTGAAAGGTGGCGGCGCGAGATGAAGCAGATGACTCAATCAGTTTGCAAATTTTTCAAGGGTACACGATCCTTCGCAAAGACCCACATGCTTGAGAGGGAGGGAGCGACGGGGGGAGGGCTGGCAAGGAGGGCAACGGAGGACCGCGCGTGATTGTCGTTCGTGTACATTCAGGACTTTTCTCCCTTGCTGTCGTGTGATGAACGTCAGCTGCTCTACTGAACTACCACTTGCTTTGTAGTCTGTACCTCATACATATCGCTTGAAACTTGAAATAAAAGGAAACAAGACTTTGATGACAAATAAAGACGCTATAGCTGTATTTAATGATCAATAAGAAACAAGGCGTGTATATATCAGAGTAAGGAACACACGAAGACATAATGATAAACGCTATGAGAGAATGATACAATAACACGAGTGGCCAGATGGAAGATCAGTGCAGAGGCAGAAATAATCACAGCGGCTTCATAACTTCAATAGCTCCAAGGTTTCTCCTGATTGACACTGAGGTAAACAGAGAAACGTGAGGGGCAGCAGGTCAGTAGAGGTTGGGGGAACGAGGGAGAGGGCGCTGTGAACGTGAGGGTTTGAGGAGAGGGAAGGTGCAGTGATAAGGGGAAAGGTGGCCTGAGGGTAAGATGTAAAGTTGTCACTGGAGTCCACTTGAATGTAATGTACTTCCCAAACTTTAAATGACCAAGGCCATTTAATAATAATACTGTTGGGAATGGGTTTGTACCTTTGGGTTTTTGGGGTTTATTTAATTAATTTATTTTTTATTTGCTTTATTTGATAGATTGGGGATAATTAACACTTGTTTCACTAATTGTAATGTTGAGCGCTAGTATGAAATAAAGTCAGTCTGGAACGAGCGGCCATGGTGTTTACATCCCCTACCTGACCGGCGGCTGGTACGTGAGCCGTCTAACACCACACCACATCTTCGCCTGGTCGCCCCTGCCCTCCAGCTGTTCCAGGGGCGAACATGGTGCCCAGACCATGTTAAAATGTGACTTTAAGTGATCCCGTACGTAACAATTGGCGAAGATGTCAGTGGACGAAAAGTTGTTAAGACCAGCCGGTCAGCTGGTCGAGGAGGTGAACCTAAAATGGCTGCCAAGACAGGGCCGGCTAACTCGGCTTGAAAAGAAACGGCAGTGTGTGTGCCTCAAAAAAGGCTGTTCCTGTCGGGACCTTAGTTCCAGCCGGGGCCTTAGTTCCAGTCGGGCCCTTAGTAACCAGCCGGGCGTTTTGTATCCAGTCGGGCCCTTTGTTCCAGCCGGGCCCTTTGTAACCAGCCGGGCCCTTTGTAACCAGCCGGGCCCTTAGTTCCAGCCGGGCCCTTAGTTCCAGCCGGGTCATTAGTTCCAGCCGGGCCCTTAGTTCCAGCCGGGCCCTTTGTAACCAGCCGGGCCCTTTGTAACCAGCCGGGCCCTTAGTTCCAGCCGGGCCCTTAGTTCCAGCGGGTCATTATTTTCCAAACCCGGGGCCCCTTTTGTTCCAGCCGGGCCCTTTGTAACCAGCCGGGCCCTTTGTAACCAGCCGGGCCCTTAGTTCCAGCCGAGCCCTTAGTTCCAGCCGAGCCCTTAGTTCCAGCCGGGCCCTTATTTCCAGCCGGGCCCTTTGTAACCAGCCGGGCCCTTTGTAACCAGCCGGGCCCTTTGAAAACCAGCCGGGCCCTTAGTTCCAGCCGGGCCCTTTGTAACCAGCCGGGCCCTTTGTAACCAGCCGGGCCCTTAGTTCCAGCCGGGCCCTTAGTTCCAGCCGGGTCATTAGTTCCAGCCGGGCCCTTATTTCCAGCCGGGCCCTTTGTAACCAGCCGGGCCCTTAGTTCCAGCCGGGCCCTTAGTTCCAGCCGGGCCATTAGTTCCAGCCGGGCCCTTATTTCCAGCCGGGCCCTCTGTAACCAGCCGGGCCCTTTGTTCTTGTCGGGCCCTTAGTTCCAGCCGGGCCCTTTGTTCCTGTCGGGCCCTTAGTTCCAGCCGGACCCTTTGTAACCAGCCGGGCCCTTTGTAACCAGCCGGGTCCTTTGTTCCTGTCGGGCCCCTAGTTCCAGCCGGGCCCTTAGTTCCAGCCGGGCCCTTAGTTCCAGCCGGGCCCTTAGTTCCAGCCGGGCCCTTAGTTCCAGCCGGGCTTTTAGTTCCAGTTGGGCCCTTAGTAACCAGCCGGGCCCTTTGTTCCTGTCGGACCCTTTGTACCAGTCGGGCCTTAGTTCGAGCCGGGCTCTTAGTTCCTGTGCGGTACCTTGCTGTATTGTGGGGCTCCTGCAGTCCAAAGTCGTAAGTGGCCCCCTTGGTGTAGTGTGACCATCTTGTTGTCCCAAGGTTGTTAATGGCCCCCTTGGTGTACTGTAGTGCTCCTGCAGTCCAAAGTCGTAAGTGGCCCCCTTGGTGTAGTGTGACCATCTTGTTGTCCCAAGGTTGTTAATGGTCCCCTTGGTGTACTGTGGGGCTCCTGCCCTGCAGTAGACCCTCCTGGCGAGCCCAGCGTGTGCGGTACAGGGGCGGGGAGTGCGACAGACCCTCCTGGCGAGCCCTGGTATGTAGTAGAGGTGGAGAAGGAGATGTAGTAGAGGAGTTAGTTTTGAGACGTTTGACTCACCTTGCAGTCACTCTTTCTACTACAGTTATGACTCGCCTTGCAGTCACTCTTATTACTACAGTTAGGACTTACCTTGCAGTCACTCTTACGATGTAGTACAGGTGGGGGTGGAGAAGGAGTTAGTTTTGAAACAGGAGTTAGTTTTGAGGAGTGAGTTTTGAGACGGGTATAGTTTGAGTCGTGGTGTGTGTGTATGTGACACACACCAGGGTATAGTTTGAGTCGTGGTGTGTGTGTGTGTATGTGGCACACTCACTAGGGTATAGTTTGAGTTGTAGTGTATGTGACACACACACTAGGGTATAGTTTGAGTCGTGGTATGTGTGTGTGACACACACACAAGAGTATAGTTTGAGTTGTGGTGTGTGTGTATGTGACACACACACTAGGGTATAGTTTGAGTCGTGGTGTGTGTGTATGTGACACACACCAGGGTATAGTTTGAGTCGAGGTGTGTGTGTATGTGACACACACACTAGGGTATAGTTTGAGTTGTGGTGTGTGTGTGTGTGTGACACACACACAAGGGAATAGTTTGAGTTGTGGTGTGTGTACGTGACACACACACAAGGGTAGAGTTTAAGTCATGGTATGTGTGTGTGTGTGCTGAAGTGTGCCTGTATTTAGGTATTGTGGGGTTTTCAAGTTTTGTTAGTATAGGCGTATACATTTCATTATACTCCTATGGTGGGGAGAATGTTGGGAATGGGTTTGTACCTTTGGGTTTTTGGGGTTTATTGACAGCGAGCTTCGCTCGCTGTCGCTTACCATAAGACCCGTGGAACCAAGTTTCCGCCAAAAAGTGCATAACTACTCCTAAATATTATCGGATTGAGCTGAAATTTGACATGCAAGTAGTGCTGTCAAAATCAATGGGGGTCGTCGGAAGAAACGTTTGCGAAAAAAAGCCCTAATGAATAAAAAGCGTAAACTATCCTAATTATTGTCGGATTGAAAAGATAAGATATTTGACCTATTAGACACTTTTCAAGTACCAACTACAAGGTTATTGACTATACAAAGCGCCACCACACCAGGACGAATTTGGTGGACTCGAACCGCTGACCGAATAGCGCAGGGACTCTGCAACACCAGTCCGTGATTCTACCAACCGCGCCACCCTGGCGGGTTTGTCGGATTGAGCTGAAATTCGACATGCAAGTAGTGCTGTCAAAATCAACGGGGGTCTGTATAACAAACTTTTTGCATAGAACAAGCCTTAATGAGTAATTCACGTAATGAGTTAATTGGCTGGAACGTGGCTCACTGTCACGTTCCAGCCGCAAGAACTGAGCCAAAGCAAAGGGGCCGAGGCTGGAGTCTAACTTGATTTAATTAATTATTTTTTATTTCTTTTTTGATAGATTGGGATAAATTAACACTTGTTTCACTAATTGTAATGTAAGCGTTGTATTAAAAAAGTCAGTCTTGAAGCGCATGGTGTTTACATCCCTACCTGACCGGCGCTGGTACGTGAGCCGTCTAACACCAACACCTTCGCCTGGTCGCCCCTGCCTCCAGCTGTACCAGGGCGAACAAATACTAATAATTATCTATTTCAC
>JACEEZ010023817.1:115000-117387 GCA_016584305.1 Chionoecetes opilio | reverse complement strand
GTTGGTGTGTGTATCGGTGAGCGGCACGAGCTTCAACCTGTTGTGAGATTCACACATTTTATTTTCATTGCACTAATGCATTAATTTCGCCACTGCACTAATGTCTCCAGGCACAATATATTACGAATTTTAGCATAAATGGTAAAAGCTCGCTTCGCTCGCTTGGACAATGAGTTAAGAGACGAAATATAACTTTCTGCGCCAAATTTCTTCCTTTGCGCCTGTATACCCGGCTCCCACAAAAGTAGTCACAAGAAGAAGAAGAAGAAGAGGAAACATTTTACAAGCCTATATGACACCTGATTTCGGCTGAAATAGGTGTCCAAGCGGGCGAAGCGAGCTTGGACAATAATAATCTTATTCTCACCCGAAGGCATACAGTAAAAAAGAAGAACAACATAATATTCATACATGAGGTAATAGACTTAAGTACTATAGCAAATAAAAATATATACAATTATACGTGTGGGCAATATATACACTGCTGTACATACAATGCGGGAGATATTTAAGCGGGACGCATATTCCCGTTTTCTGGAAGAGTATGTGGCGTTTACTCTTGAACACGTCGGGTTAGGTTACGGTCAGGGTAGGTTAGGTGTTCCAGAAATATTTTAAGTAACTGTGTGGGAATTACAATGAGGGTATTTTCGAGACAATCCTATATATGATTAGTTTCGAAACTACAGCCAAGCGTCTTCACTCGGAAACCACATACTCGCATAGAGAACGGGAATATACAAGCGGAACATCTGATGGAAACAGTGTAAATGGCGTGTATCTCGGCGGTGAGGCAGTGGATGGGCAATCAAAGAATCGGCTGTAAACGCAAGCTTGGATGAAAATTTGTAGTTGTGTGTCATTGTTTGGGGATGATCTGTGTGAGTCGTAAAAAGAAAAAAATATTGTTTGGTTCTCTCAATTCCTGCTGTTCATCCGTTATAAAGAAATGAGGCAATTAATGTTAACGTTGCTCAGAATGGCAATGATTGTCCCCGCGGCCTTGACATTCACAAAGAAAGAGTGTCACGGGAGCTAAGTCAATGTTGTAATTATAGACTTAGGATTCAGGTTACCTTTTGTCGTTTCATGGATCTGTTTTGTCTTTAATTCATTTTTACGCTCGGATTTATATTCTGCTTCAGTTCAGAGGTGCAATGTAAGAAATACTTACCACAAGAACATTTACTCCTCAGCGTCCTCAGTGGTGTTCAGGAAGACATAATAATCATCAATTATTCGAGTGAATGGAGAAGTGTGGTGTGTGTGTGTGCGTGCGTGTGTGTGTGTGTGTAGATGTGCTTGCTTACTTGTTTGCTTGCTTGTTTGCGTGCAATAATACTTTGATGAGTATTATTACACGTCGTGTATGCGTCGCTGAATTTAAGGGATAATGATTAGTAATGAATAGCTTTGTGAATAACAAGTGATGTTAGTGACTGCCCGTTTAATCGGAGACACGATTTGATAACTTAATGGTAATAGAGGGTTGGCAGACAGACATCGCTAAACAAACAAACGTTTAGTAAGGTGGGGAGGGAAGGGGTGGGGAGTGGGAGGGGAGGGGAGGGAGGGTTGTGGGCTCATGATCGCACCCACTGGGAAGGAGAGGGATGGACGCTGTGTCGGTGCCTCGGTGCACTGCTTGTCTGCTTCGCGGCTTCGGCCGCTTCGCCGCACTAGACTCAGTTCGCCTACATCCGTGAGAAGGGCAGGACGTGTGGCGGTGAGGCTGAGGGAGAATGTGTGTGTGTGTGTGTGTGTGAGAGAGTGTGAGTGTGTGTGTGTGTGGTCGCTCCTGACTTTCTCCTGGCGTCGGTCAACCTGTTGCTCCCTCGCCCCTGCACTTCAGTATTCGGTAACTTTGGTGTCTTTTCTGCCGGAGTCGCCGTGAGTAGCGTGCATGTCATCGCCCCGCGTCAGAAGCAAGGTGAATGGGCTGAACGCACCGACAAGTCACCCGTGTTTCACCCTGCCTGGCGCCGCTTCTAAGGTGACACCAGTAGCCAGTAGCAGTGCACTCGATAACAGCCTCGTTATGTCGAATCCCTCCACCTCGGGCTGGTCGTTACGGTGTCGAGTTTCTCCCACTTTCTCTATGGTTTCTGAAAGACGACTTTATTCCTCAAGGGTTATAACAATTATACCTCTCACCAACCACCACCACCACGTGTCGCAGTGTACCTTTGCTAAACTCATGATTAGCTCAAGTATATCACATTTGGGAATTCCTTGTTACATTCAAGAGTGATATCATCCATCCACTCTGCCGTCCACCACCGCTACCACGTCCTTCTCAAACTCATTCTACTCTCCCTCTTCGCGTATTCATTCCCCTTCTTCTTTTCTTCCTTCCTCCCCTGCCCCTCAGCTTTCTTCTCCTCTCT
>JACEEZ010023817.1:105000-107500 GCA_016584305.1 Chionoecetes opilio | reverse complement strand
TATTTCAGTTTCATCAGAATCATAGAAATATAGATGATTAATTAACCCCTTGAGACCCAGAACGTAATTTCAATTGAAATTTGGGTACCATTAGACAATTTTTAGTGAATATAAGCAATATTTTATAGATAATGACCTGTTTAGTATCCTTGTCCAGTAGCTAAAGTAGTATATTAAGCTATTTATCGTAGGTTTATGGCTAACAATAGACGGTTTAATATAGCAAAGGAAAGATCTGAACGTTAAGGGGTTAAAGGCAAGGCATGATAGTATTTGTGGGTCTCAGGCAGGGCATGGTGGCGGCACACTCGTTATCCTGCTGCTAATGGTTGGTCAGAGGACGCCACTCCCTCTCTCACATCTTCCTCGCATGTATCTTTATTTTGTAACAAGCACGTACATGTTAACTTAATTTTTTAAAAACTTTTNCGAACCTTATGTCTAACGATTGCCTCAGTCATCAAGTACATGTATGTATGTGTAATCACTTACACGTTTTGTGATTCTAGTTCCCTTGCCTAACAGTCTGCTATAACGATTGCTCATGCTCTAGCGTCAAATTTAATTTGCCCCTACACAACTCCTAGAGTGCTGATTTCAGATAATGGCCCTGAATTTGCTAATCAAATTCTTCATAACATCTGTGAGCAGTTCAAAATTAAGCAAACTTTCATTACTGCTTATCACCCTGCGAGCAATGGGTTGGTAGAGAGAACTAATAAGAAGATTCTTGATGTCTTTCGCCATTATGCTGGCGAGTTTCATGACTCTTGAGAAGACTGGCTACCTCATGTAGCGGCTTCAATAAATGGTTCAGTAAATTCCTCTACAGGAAAGACTCCACATTTCATTTTGTATGGTGTCGACAAGCGACTACCTTATGATGTGCTTTTGCAATCTCCTGTCCCTGTCTACTCAGTGGACGATTATGCTAAAATTCAACTAAGATCCTTTCAGATCATTCACAGATCAGTTCGAGGAAAACTTAAGGCTTCTCGTCAGGAGATGATGCGTAGACAGCATAGTAAGGCTTGTCCTGTTGCAGTTTCCATAGGTGATTTTGTTATGAAACGTTCTCCTGAACGCCAAAATAAGTTGTGTTCTAAATTTTCAGGACCTTACTTGGTCACAAGTAAAATTAAGGGAAATAAATTCATACTTCTTGATCAAAATCATAATACTACAGACGTAGTACATGCTGATAGGCTAAAGAGAGTCAAGCTGACCTCTCATGCACTGACCAAGCCCACAACTTAGGTCAACAGGCCGTAATGTTCTCATGTTTTCTTGTTAGCATTATGATTAGTAGTACAATACTATTTTTGCTAGTATTTTATTTATAAGTTTACATTTCATATCTGTGTATATGTATTTGGATGATGAAACCTTGGTTCCTTGGGCCAAGCAGAATTATGTCTGTGAGGACACAGTGAGGTGTGGCCGAGCGATGTGCTGGTGGTATTTAGCACATATTGTATGTAGACATGATGTGTAGATATATTTAAGGGTACCTTCTTACAAAGGACACATGTTAAAACCTAATTGGTAACTGAGGCGTAATGGCGTATGTTACCGCCAAACGCCCAGAGTATGTTCCTGCGGCCCTCGCGGTCATCGGGCAGTGTATTACGGGACCTGGCTCGACATAGTCAGGCCCGTCGGTTCTCCTAGCATTAAAAGAAACTTAAGTGACTATTCCGTATCCTTACCCTGCTGAAGGATACCTTTCCAAGGCTAGGAGGACCCACCACACTCGCAAGTGAGCATCATGTTCAGGCGAAGGCCGAGCTCAAAGTTAAATACCTGACAGTTCTTCCTTTTTCTCTCATGGACCCGTCTGGATGGATCGGTTGATAGAGTCGTGGGCCTGCTTGTAGAGTCCCTGCATTTGGTCAGCGGTTCGAGTCCATCAAGTTCGTCCTGGCGTGGTGGCGCTTTGTATAGTCAATAACCTTGTAGTTGGTACTTGCAAAGTGTCTAGATAGGATCAAAGTATCTTATCTTTTATCTCATGGCTCAATTCCACCCGGGCCGTACCCATGCCCGTCGAAGGGAGCGCGCCCGCCAATTTAAGAACCGCTTAGGATGGACACAGGTTTTGGTCGGGGAAATCTTGTTAATCCCCTTTCTTCCCCCTCCTTCACCTCTCCTATCCTTCCTTAAACACTCCACTTCTTACTCCCCATCTCCTCTCTATGCATCAGTGGAGTGTGGGATTGTTAAGGAAAGGATTACATTACTGTCCCTGATTAAGATTATGGGGTTTTCACTCATCGCTTTGTTTTTGTATTTATTTGCGGCAATACTTCCGAGGTCAAGCAAATTATAACCTTCGTATAATATTCAGCAAACGATCTGTATTACAATTTTTTCACTCATTTTGTGTTGCCGTTTGATGTTGAGGAATTCGTGTAATATAAGAAAGCAGACGATTATGTACGTATGAATATTTAGAGATCCATCTTATATTCATTTGATGTTATTGTATCTATTCTCGAAC
>JACEEZ010023817.1:100000-102500 GCA_016584305.1 Chionoecetes opilio | reverse complement strand
GTAGATTTAAGTAAGGAGTGGGTAATAAGTTGTGTTTACATTCCCCCCTCACACTCAGATGGTAAAGTAGAGCATTTTGATGAATTGAATAATTTTTTACTAACTTATACTAATGATGATTATGTGCATGTACTTTGAGGTGATTTTAATGCTCACACTCTCACTATGCCTGATGTTCCTTCTGGTATTGGCGTTGATGATCAGGTGTCTGTTGAGGTATTATACATGAGCTTAAGTGATGTTGGTATATCTGAGAATAGGGCAAACCAAGATTTAACTCCAGACGGGAATACATATGGCAGGAAATTGGGAGCACTTTGTAAAAATCATCAAGTGTTTATATTTAATGGAAGGATGGGGGAGGGTTGTGATATTGGTAAACCTACAACTACACATAATACAACCATAGACTATTTTTTAGGTTCACCAGTGAGTATGCAGTGTGTAGAAGTTGTTAGAGTACTGGATTATCATCCACTTTTGTCTGATGTACACTGTGGATTGCATACAAGTATGATACTTAAGGGCCCACATACTGTACCCACTGTAAACATAAATGCCCAAGAGGTAGGACAAGCAAGGGCAAGGCCAGGCAAATGGAAAGCTGAGAAAAAGAGTGTATATGTGAGGAATATTGATAAAGGCAAGGTAAATGATTTGATGGCAAAGTTGAATGACTTTGGTAGCCCGTGAGGGAGAAGGAAAACGGGAATGCACAAGGAAAATGGGAAGATTAACTGAAAGAAGACTACTGTGCCATAGGATAAAGGCTCACAAGCAACAGAGGGCAAGGCCTAATGTGAGGGTCATGGAGAAAGAAAGAAAACACAGCAGAAACATATGACACGGAAATTAAAACTACAGGTGAGCTGAAAGACCCTACAAAAGAATAAAATCTCTCTCTCTCTCTCTCTCTCTCTCTCTCTCTCCTCTCTCTCTCTCTCCTCTCTCTCTCTCCTTCTCTTCTCTCTCTCTCTCTCTCTCTCTCTCTCTCTCTCTCTCTTGTCTCTCTCTCTTTCTCTCTCTCTCTCTCTTCTCTCTCTCTCTCTCTCTCTCTCTCTCTCTCTCTCTCTCTCTCTCTCTCTCTCGTCTCTCTCTCTCCTCTCTCTCTTTTTTCTCTCTCTCTCTCTCTCTCTCCTCTCTCTCTCTCTCTCTCTCTCTCTCTCTCTCTCTCTCTCTCTCTCTCTCTCTCTCTCTCTCTCTCTCTCTCTCTCTCTCTCTCTCTCTCTCTCTCTCTCTCTCTCTCTCTCTTCTCTCTTCTCTCTCTCTCTCTCTCTCTCTCTCTCTCTCTCTCTCTCTCTCTCTCCTCTCTCTCTCTCTCTCTCTCTCTCTCTCTCTCTGTATATATATATATATATATATATATATATATATATATATATATATATATATATATATATATATATATATATATATTATATATATATATATATATATATATAACGCTTCCTAGCTGCTATGTACCGTCGCCTGATATGTACCGGCTGCTTTGTAGTAATGCTTTGGCTTATATGTACCATTGCAGGGCTGCTATGTACCGGCTCTTATGTACCACTGCTTCAGCTTTTATGTACCGAACAGGGCTACTATTTACCAACTACCAAGTAGGGAGATAAATATTTTTTTTTTCCCCAGTCTTTATTAGATAAAATCAAGTAAGAATTGTTTTCATCAGTCTTTATTATCACAGCATCCAAGAATTTTTTCTATCAATATTAGCATAAAATACAATTGTACAATCTAATGAAAGTTTGTCTATAAAGAAAATCAATAAAATTAAGCATGTATTGACTTATACTTGTATACTGGCTTAGTCCACTGTATGATCCACCAATTCAGCACACTGGTTGATGAATTCGGAAGTCGCTATTGACTTGTATACTGGCTTAGTCCTCTGTATGATCCACCAATTCAGCACACTGGTTAAAGAATTCGGAAGTAGTTATTGAGTTTCCCTCATATTTCGTCCACAGGTCATGTAGCTTAACCAGTTTTTGGATGGTATGTTTCCGTTGGTACCTATATACTTTCCTCTGGGTAACTAATTTCACTAACATGGGAATTCTATTAGCCTCTTCGTGAAGAATGCTGATTAATAGGTACATATTAATGGAATTGGTTTTGGCAACCTTGTTTATCGCATGATGCCACCCTTCAACATCGTTGTTTGTTCTTACTAGGCGTTTGTAGCAGCACCAAGAATGTGGAGGGTGTATCTCATTCCTGATCCACATTTTTTCATAGTAAGGTCTTAAGGTCTTTCAGTCGCTGATCTGGGAGTGGCTGGCCTATGATGTGGCGAAAAGAAGGCTCTATGTGTGATGGTGGTAAGTATGGCAGCGCCATTAACTGCCGAATGAATTTCCTCACAGTGAGCTGATTAAGGTAGGCATTTTGGAGACCTACATTCTTTACTTTGCGGTACACTGCCTGAGCCCAGTGAGACCAGCAGCCATGCAGGGAGGCCTCGGGAATACAGGCTCGTATAGCTGACCCCAGT
>JACEEZ010023817.1:12500-95000 GCA_016584305.1 Chionoecetes opilio | reverse complement strand
TCTATCGATGATCTACTGTATATTGACGTGGGTATGTTTCAAACTTTCGATAACATGTGGATTACTTTTTCTTGGTATTTCATAGCTTTAGTTGCTAAAAACTTAGCTAAACCCCATGTTTTGTGGTGCTAAGTTAGTGTATTCTTTGTGTGCAGGACAATCAACAATGGACAATGGACATCCATACAGGAACAAAGGTAATATTTGTCTACAGCCTTTCCAAAAGATGGGCGTCATGATAAGGCTCTAGCTGATTTGTCATTATTGTGTTCTCAAAATATGTATATACAAAATTATAGCCATGTTACTTTGATAAATCATTCACGTGTTTAAGTGCGAAAGAAGTCACATCATATTTTTTCCTCACAGGCACATCGCACATGACTATTTATACACGTACAAGCTCGCTCACATAAGCCAGATTGTAGTCTTCTAGAATTTGTAAGTTATTGGTGAGTGCCCTTTTTTTGGAGATGAGCTCCTGCCCGTCTGAATGTCTGTGCACCCCAATAGACTGCAATCCAACCCCCGCACCAAGACATTAGCTGAGGGAAGTCTGGACGAGGGGTGTTTGGAGGCTGGTAATGGAGGAACTCTGTGGAGAACTCCCTATTGACGCGGCATAGCACCCCTAGCTATACCCATCTACCTTCCTATTTATCTATCCTTACCTTCCTACATTCCTACCTAGACCTTAATGTATCTACTCAACCTATCTCACTTTATCTAGTTGTCCATCTACGTACCTACCTTCCTACTGTAGTGCCCACATTGAATGTGTGCTCCACAGTCCTGGTTACTCTGCTGCCACCACCCACATCATGTGGGAAAAAAAATTAAAATTAATAAAAATAAAGGATGTGAAAAAAAGGTAAGTACTGTTTGGATCTAAATGATAATTCGTTAATAAATAATCATCAATATATTTCTCCCTTTGCTTGTAATTGGTAATTAATTTGCTCAAGTCGTTATCCTAATATAGTTTACTATCTCTGGTAACTTCGGCTGCACTGTTACCACATTAACGATACGCACGCGTAATGCTCAAGTCGTTATCCTAATGTAGTTTACTATCTCTGGTAACTTCGGTTGCACTGTTACCACATTAACGATACGCACGCGTAATGCTCAAGTCGTTATCCTAATATAGTATACCATCTCTGGTAATTTCAGTCGCACTGTTACCACTTTAACGATACGCACCTACAGTTCTCAAGCCGTTTTCCTATACTAATGTAGTCATCCCACTTCCAAAGTTTCCCTCTCACTCATTTTTCTGTTCCCTTCCTTCTCCTTGGCCTCACACGGCTGGCTGTAATATGCTGTAGTTGCCCCCTCTGCTAGTTCGTGACCGCTTGGCCACCAGGTCCGCCAACGGCTCCTACCTTGGGGCCCTAGGTAATACAATTCATTAGTCCTTATGTCAACAAAAGGAATCACCAGTAAGTCACACCTACATCTCTAGCTAACAAATATTTTATAACATACCTGTACCAAGGGCGAGAATATCACCTCCCCAAAGGCGACTTAACTCAGCAAACGTCTAGCTGCTTCTAAGGTTATCCTAATGTAGAATTCCCCTTCTCACTTCGTTTCGCTACGTAGCTAATTACTACTGGCTTAAAGTATAAGCCTTTCTCCCTAACCAGTGATTCAGGACTGAGGCGTGGAGAAAAATTACTCGTTAGCTTATTGATACTTATGTTATTTCATCTCTTCCCCTATTAATGTAATTTTTCTCGGTACATAGCTTCTTCCCCCATTAAAAGAATTTCCTTATTCCTCAGTCCTTCATCAAGCATCCTACCAGATATCTAACTAAATATTAAAAAAAAAAAAATAATCCATATACAGCACACATAATTACATATAAATTCACATAGGATCTTCTATCACCCACAAACAAATATTCTCCTCCTGTACAATCCAATTCTTTCAACAGTATGCATTCATAACTTTTTCACTTCCCTCACCAAGAGCAGATTTAACCAGTTTGGGGAATACGTATTTAATGTCATGCCTTCACTCCCTTGAAATGGGAACCTTCTCATTTACACTCTTATTTGTCAAGGCTGAAGCCCTATAGAGTCGCGACTGGACTCGTCCCTCTAGTCTGCAATGGTTATTTTCTTATACCCCACTAATCCTGGGCGTAGGTGCGTAGGGAGAAATCACGACCGGATTTACTCCATACCCTCAATACTTGGGATAAGGTTCACCTCCTTTGCGAGGCATCCATACTCCTGCGTCTATCACCCAACGAGCAAAGCTCAGAGCCAAGCACATCCTTGAGTCTAACGACAACCTAGCGGGTTTAGTGTTCAGTGCAATCTGTGTGCACCCTCTAAAGCAAGAATTTATAACCTTTACATTCTTTCTAGGGGACCTTCATCTCTCTCTCTTTCTCTCTCACTAGAGAAAGTAGTGAAAGTTAATCTCTTTCTCACGAGTGATTAACACTTCTGTCATTATAATAATTACGTATCTCTTCACTGGCCTCCTCTCTCAAGATGGTGTTAGTGTAAAAGTTCCTCCTCCATTACTACCACTCTAACGCAAATTTTCTAAGGCGGCCATTACTGCCACGACTACCCGCAAAGCTGCTTACTTGTAGGGCGTCTAGTTCTATATGAGCTGTTACCTCTATCTTAAGAAATCTAATCGTAAGGTACGGCAACCTAACCTCACCGCACCTTTTACATGACATCCTGCCCTACATTAGTGTTAAGTGTGGAATACAAGCCCCCTATCCACACATTCATCATCCATCCACTTCCACACACATCACTATCCACTTCCACTCGGCATCGTTCCACACTGCATCCAGACGTGGATGTAGTGTCACATCACCCACATCCACACTACCTTCACGCATCCTACATCACTCATAAACACACTGCATACGCGCTACCCACATCACTTTCATTGTCAACGGCGGGTCTGGGGTGTGCACGTTTCATGTTGCACCCTTTCACTACTCCGCTTCGGCTTTTCCAGGCCATCACTAATGTTTTTATCAGTGTCTATGTTAGCATGTGGGTAACCCGTGCCTACTGTTACGTTAGTATCATCTTCCTCCACGGTCTGAGCGAACTAGTCATAGTCACTAACGCTACTCTGTACACCTATGTACACCTATACTCTATACACACCATATTGTACAGTATGTGATCACTTGGTAACTGGCACTTGGCAAAAACTAGCAAGGCGTTAGTCAGCACGTGGGTACGCGAATCCATCGAATGGATCCAAACCGCTGTCACCATTATGTAGTGTCCACATTGAATGTGTGCTCCGCAGTCCTGGTTACTCTGCTGCCACCACCCACATCAAGTGGGAAAAAAATATATATTAATAAAAATAAAGGATGTGAGAAAAAGGTAAGTACTGTTTGGATCTAAATAATAATTCGTTAATAAATAATCATCAATATATTTCTCCCTTTGCTTGTAATTGGTAATAATTATACATTCACAAGTTGTCTTAATTCTAAGTCTTCTTCTCCCCTAACGATACGCACGCGTAATGCTCAAGTCGTTATCCTAATATAGTTTACTATCTCTGGTAACTTCGGTTGCACTGTTACCACATTAACGATACGCACGCGTAATGCTCAAGTCGTTATCCTAATATAGTTTACTATTTCTGGTAATTTCGGTTACACTGTTACCACATTAACGATACGCACGCGTAACGCTCAAGTCGTTATCCTAATATAGTATACTATCTCTGGTAACTTCAGTCGCACTGTTACCACTTTAACGATGCGCACCTACAGTGCTCAAGCCGTTTTCCTATACTAAAGTAGTCTATCCCACTTCCAAAGTTTCCCTCTCACTCATTTTTCTGTTCCCTTTTTTCTCCTTGGCCTCACACGGCTGGCTGTATTATGCTGTAGTTGCCCCCTCTGCTAATTCGTGACCGCTTGGCCACCAGGTCCGCCAACGGCTCCTACCTTGGGGCCCTAGGTAATACAATTCATTAGTCCTTATGTCAGCAAAAGGAATCACCAGTAAGTCACACCTACATCTCTAGCTAACAAATATTTTATAACATACCATTACCAAGGGTGAGAATATCACCTCCCCACAGGCGATTTAACTCAGCGAACGTCTAGCTGCTTCTAAGGTTATCCTAATGTAGAACTCCCCTTCTCACTTCGTTTCGCTACGTGGCTAATTACTACTGGCTTAAAATATAAGCCTGTCTCCCTAACCAGTGATTCAGGACTGAGGCGTGGAGGAAAATTACTCATTAGCTTATTGATACTTATGTTATTTCATCTCTTCCCTTATTAATGTAATTTCTCTCGTTACACTACCTATATACTTAAATTTATCTACTCATCCTACCTCACTTTATCTACTTACCTAACTATCTACTCATCTACATACTTACCTACCTAGACTTTCATGTATCTACTTACTTACCCATCTACTTACCTACCTACCTTGACTTAAAATGTATCTAAAGAATCAACCTACCTCATTTTATCTACCTACCTACCTACATGTCTTACCTTTCATATCTAGGTCAATATATCCATCTATTGTAATGCGGGTTTTTCCCCTCTCGTTCCTCCGCGGCTATTTATGAAAACTTTTATGCCGGTAAATAATACACTATTGTCGTTTTTTTTCTACATCTCAAAGGACTAGCCAAAGGCCAAAAGAAAAATGAATAAGTAATAAAAAGAATGTCTAGTTAACTTCATGTTTTATATTTATGTTATTTTTAGTCATACTGTTGTAGCCAGTATTCATATCATACTTAAGATGCGTATTACGGTTTCAGGTGTATGTAAGCTATCAAGGTTTATACTGAAGATACTATAAATACACTTTCAGCTCAAGCAATATAGAGTAATTGTTTATAAGTTACCCTACACACCCTTCCCCTTAGTGAGACCAATTAGCGATACGATTAGATAAACTAACGATACGCTTTACTGCATAACATCATCCCACACACACACACACACACACAGACACACACACACACACACACACACACACACACACACACACACACACACACACACACACACACACACACACACACACACATACACACACACACACGTTCACACACACACATATGCACACACGTACACCAAGATCAATACAGTGCATCGCTTCCCCGTAGCGTGTGTACATTACCGTGTCTAACCAAAGGGCGGCAAGGAAAGGGAGGGAAGGAGGAGCCGTCCCTATGTAAAGTAAATTATGCCACACAAAACACGCCTATATATGATACAACACTGTTACCCCTCATGCCGCGTAATGGCTGCCTCCCTGACCCCGTGACTGCTTATACCTGGCCACGGCCTTCTTGACGGGGGAGGAGGGTAGGATGAAGGGTAGGCAGTGGTGGTTCTACGGGGGGGCATGGTGGGGCCATGGCCCCCTCAGAATTTAGGCTCGACCCCTGCTTGGCCCCCCCACGGGCCCACTTTCAAGCCGCGATCGTGGCCCCGTGGCAAGGGGCCACGGGGCCACGGGGCTCGGTCGCGCCGAGCACAACTCACTACCACTAGCGCGATAACAGGAGTTGGTAATACTGCTTACAATAATATCAATAACAATAATAATAATTATTACTATCATTATCATTATCATTACTATTATTATTATTATTATTATCATAAATGACTTGCATGACATAGTTGATACATCTGTTTTCTCATATTTTGATAGAAGTCCTTTTCATGCTCATATGTTTATTTACATGTGGATTAGGCGGGAAACAAGGATTACAATACTATGGGTAAGTGTGTCACTGTGTGTGTTCAATTATGTCTTCTACGTGTCACACACTATTGGGCCGATAGTTTCTTACATGACGATATATTCGTGTGAGTGCTTTCTTGCTGGTGACTATAATGTGCTAAGTGGAAGATGGTGTATGTTGGCGAATGGCGATATACCGGTTTCACCTGATGTAGAGTACCTACATTTCTTGCGTATGATCGAATCCTTACGGACCTTACCCGCATCAGTGCTTGTCGTCCTCTCTTTATTCTCCTGTGTTGTTATCGATGTTTACAATACGTTAGTGCGTGAGGTGGCTGGCCACACACGGTGTGGGCTGGCATTTGGCATGACGATTATGGTTTGTGGACTAACATCAAGGCTTGGCATGAATGGCGTCATAGATGATAGATGAAACCCCACACACGCAGAGGACTGTCGTTAATGCTTGGCGTGAGGACTCAGGAATCTGAGCTATATATACCTCTACCTAACCCTATTCAATTTGAGCAAATATTAAGTAGATTTTTTCATCAATTTGTCTAATTTTACAGAGAGCCCTGTGGCAACACAATTCCTGATGACAACATGGTATTCTGATTTGTTATGTTAGCCCCAAACAAAGATGAGTTTGGTAAGAAATGAGTTTTTGTTAATACATCCTTTATACACTTCGTTCATTTACCTATGTTTATATTTAAAATGTCTACTATTTGGTGGCGTACGTGGCTAATAAATTATTAGTTTGGTTAGATTTATTCCTCCAGTTCTTCTCCATTCACGTAATCACAACTGCATAGTGGTTATTCCTCCCTGTTGACACAACAACGGCATTCGTGAGGAGTGGCTTTCGACGATGGAAAAAAGCACATGGAAAAGAAGGTGCCATAGAAAAACACCTGTACTCTCAGTGCCATAAGTCCTCCTGTAATGCATGGTCTGACTACCAACGTAATAAAGCTGATAAGACATCTATTGCTCAGAGTATAAGTGAGACATACCAGAAGAAAGTTCGTGAAAATCGTCATTACATAAAGACCGTTGGTGAAATAGTTTTGTTGACAGTAACGCAAAACATTGCCCAGAGAGGGCACCGGAAAAGTGATGATCAACTGAATCCAGAAAATGTCCGTAAGTTCCTTAGATTCACCGCCAAACATGATCCTATCATAGCTGAACGTGTCAAAAGTGGTCCAAAGAATGAAAAGTACACTAGTCATGCGATACAAAATGAAATGATTGACACACTTGCATATATGGTGAGAGAAGAAATTGCGGAAAGTGTGAAATCATGTCATTATTTTTCTGTTTAAGCTGATGAAGCCAAAGATGTTAGAAAAACAGAGCAGTTGGCACTAGTTATCAGATTTTATGATGAAAAGTCACATACTATTCAGGAATGCTTTATTTCATTCACTCGCATGGTTTTGTTGGATGCTGCATCTATCACGGACATAATCTTGAAGAGTTTGTAAAAATTGGGTTTGGATTACAAGTCTTCACTTGTAGGCTTAGGATTTGATGGAGCATCAGTCATGAGTGGAGGAATCAGTGGTGTTCAGAAACGCATTCGTGATAAAGCTCCTTTTGCCTATTATGTACACTGCTACGGACACAGACTCAATTTGGTTTTGATCAATGCTGCAAAGTATGTGCCCCAAGCAGCTGAATTCTTTAGTCTGATTAAAGAACTCTATATTTTCGCTAGTAACTCTGTAGTTCACGAAAAGTTCCTTTCTATACAGCATGTAATGTTTCCTAAAGAACAAGCACGAGGACTGCAACATCTCAGTGATACACGGTGGTGGTGTCGGGCCATCTCGTGTGAAAACGCTTTGCTGCGCCTGGAATGTATAGTAAGACTCCTGAAGGAGACTTCTGCAGGTAACACTGGATCTCGAGCTGTATCCGCTCGAGGTATACCTGCGCAGATAGACGCAGAGTTTGTTTATTTACTGCATTTTTTCTCGGAAATTCTAGGAACAATATATATAGTATCACAGCAGCTACAGGACAAACAAGCTGACTTAGAAAAAGCAGTCAAGCTCATTTCATCACTCAGCGAAGATCTAGCTGATATGCGAAACTCCAACTTGATCGAGCAGTACTCTGAGAAGGTTACTGAACTCTGTAAGAAATGCTGCATTTCACCATTAATGAATAGAAGTCGGAGAAGAAAACCTCGACAACTTGATGAATTCATCGTGCTAGAAACAACTGGTCAAAGATATGACTCAAGTCACGTGCAGCACAGCAGCATCTTGTATGAAGTATTAGACTGTTTGATTAGCGAGTTAGACCGTCGTTTTACCAAAGACCCATCTGCGATTTTCTGTGGTATTTTAGTTCTCTGTCCTGGAGGACAGACATTCTTGTCTGAACAAAATTTGAAGGCATTTTCAGTGGCCTACTCAGTCAATCAAAGTGATTTAAAACATGAGATACCTATAGTGAAAAAAATTACTCATGAACCTGAACAACCTACATCAATTGCACAATTCCTGTCATTCATATGTCCGTACAAGGCTGCATTTGATTGTTTATACAAGTTATTGTTGATAGCCGTAACTCTTCCTGTTACCAGCGCTTCATGTGAGAGAAGCTTTTCAAAAATGAAATTAGTGAAAACATTTCTCAGAAATTCTATGACAAGTGACAGACTGAGTAACATTGCACAATTGTCGATTGAAAGTGCACTCGCTGAGGGAATTGATTTAGATTGCTTTGTTGATGAATTTGACAGTCGGCATGATAATCGTGGGATTAAGCTGCACTAAATATATTGCTGCCGAATGAAGGTATCATCACCATTGTGTCTAATGTAGCATTTGCATGCCCATGTCTGAAAATCATAGCTGTTTGTGTATACAGAATTTTCAACGTAGGAGGTTATAGGTAGACTAAGTTACGTACATAACACATTTATGTTGATGTGATTATAAACAACTGCCATATTTTTTGAATTTTAATTGTTCAGTATGTTTGGTATTATTATTGGTCTTTTCTTTTCAATAAAACGTACCTGAGAGCACGAATTTTCACATTTCCAGCTTTGATTATTATATTCACCAGCAGAGAAAATGGACCTGTGACTGAAATCTCAGATGAACTTTAGTTTAATTCTTCCACAATGTTCTTTTGAAATCCTTTTTTTCTAACTGAATATCACTTTGATAGTCTAACATATCCCTCCATAGGCCTCAGATTGACCCTGGAAAGTGCTCAACTTTCAAAATTTTATGTGGTGCTCACAGCGCCCCCCACCCACCCCCCAACTAGTTACAGGACCCTCCAAACTTTTGTTTTGCCCCCCCACATTTACCTTGGCCCCAAGTTGGCCCCCCCAGTTTTTTAGTCCTAGAACCACCACTGAGGGTAGGACGGCAGGGCAGCAGGTGACTATTATCCTGTTTGTCCGTACGACCTTCCTATTGTGTATGACGACTACCCTTGTCAGTGAGTGAGCTGCCAGAACCCCTACGGCACTCTTGTATCTACCTTCCCTGTGAGGCTGCGATCACGTTTTTACTACATATCTACACCGTTGTTGCCGCGTCCAGGAAGATCTACAGCTCTGCAGCGTCCTTTTCCCTTCCCTGTGCTCCCTTCTCCCCTTGACGCTGGTTCCCAAGTGTTACGTCGTGTCGTGCAGTTATCCACCCCATCCTCCCACCCGTCGTTCCTCCGTTTCCTTTGTTCCTCCTCCTCGGCGAGCACTTCCATAGTGACCTTGAACGTGTCTCATATGTATAATGTCCTGCTGCCTCATAACGACCGTCACGCCATGCAGAGATGATCCTCAAATGAAGTGTAATGTCCTGATAAATATCGTGTAGGCGAGTATTGTAACCACCTCTGAATCCCTTAAGGTGCCATTTACTGCGCTCTAACGCGATGTACAATTTGCTTACCCCCTTCCTAAATGCCAACCATCGCTTAGATTCTAGTTGTTGTATTTTACAGTTTTACATGGCCTGAGCTACAATCATATGGCCCCGTCTCCACATGAACATTTTTCTTCATTCATCCTTAGTGTTGGCCGAAACCTACATCCCGAGAGGCGGGTCACAAACCCCCGGCTAAAACCCGGTACCCATTCACTGCTGGGTGGATAGGGGCTCGGGTTTTAAGAAGAATGCCCATATCTCTTCGCTCCGGCCGGGGATCGAACCCGGGACTTCTCGGTTGTGAACCGAGCGTGCTAAACACTACACTACGGAGTACCCTTATTGTTAGATAATCATTCCGATGATAATCATAAGTTAGATATCCATCATTGTTAGATAAACAGGGTTTATATGGACCAAATTTTGTCCTCTGGCAATAGCTTTTTACCATCAGTGTGTGCAGGTTGCTGCTCTTAGCATTCCACTGTCTAAGGCATCAAGCCAAGCCAAACCCAAATGCCATTATTAATAACAAAATTGCAATCAACATAGCATATTGTGTCATTCAAAGCCAGCTTTCATTTTCATGTTTATATTTTCAGACTGATAAATAATATAATTGTTTTTACTGCATCTTTTTTTTTTATAGGTAACCAAGGGGGTCGTATGACTGGAACCCAAAACCGAAGATGATGATCCAAGGGTATCAATCTTGCAAGGATTGGAGAAGTACAGACTTCCAGTAATTGCCCTCCTTAAGAAGAGAAAGTCTGTCCCTTGTCACCTAAAAACTTTGCTGGATCTCTATCACCACAATGAAAGTAAATGTAAGTATTTGGAGTTCAGTGTGTGCATTTTAGTAGTTAATAGTGATTCAATGTTCTTTTTCAGTGTTAGACAAAAAATCTTTCATATGATACATACTTTATCCGTTTGGAGAACATCAATGAGGCTGTTACAGTGCTGAAATTGTAAATGCCATATTAAAGTGACATAGTTTCAAGGATAAATCATAAATTGTAGCATAGCTAATGACAAGAATGTTACATAGGTTTAAAGCAGTCTCTAGTCCGTGCTTCTCTCTCTCTCTCTCTCTCTCTCTCTCTCTCTCTCTCTCTCTCTCTCTCTCTCTCTCTCTCTCTCTCTCTCTCTCTCTCTCTCTCTCTCTCTCTCTCTCTCTCTCTCTCTCTCTCTCTCTCTCTCTCCTCTCTCTCTCTCTCTCTCTCTCTCTCTCTCTCTCTCTCTCTCTCTCTCTCTCTCTTTCTCTCTCTCTCTCTCTCTTCATCTACGGCAGAACACTTTTCATACTATTCTTGTATGAACACTTGCTTCTACTAATAGGTGTTTTCAGAACTGATGCACCAGAGGTATCTTCTGTAAATTGGTCTTTAGCTGTCCCTGTATATCAAGCAAAAACATGGTTTTATTTTGAGCTCTTATTGTTCAAGTATATTGCTGAATTTTGTAATACATTAATTTGTTTACAGTAATTTAGTAATTTGTGAAGTGTCAAGCCAGGTGTGCAGGCTTGACACTTCCATGCTACCACAATGCATCAGTAAGGGCATATGGCTTTAATGATCTCTGCCTCGCATACTAGGGCCTAGTCCATCCTCCCCACAAAGAAAATTACCCTGTTAAAAAAAAGTAATAGAGAATTATGAGCTCTAAAAAGCAGATATTGATATCTCTGCATGTGTTATGCAAGGTAAAAGTCATAATTCAAGCATCAAGATTACTGCTATTTTGAAATTGCTACCTGCATGCCTCCCCATCACCTGTGCAAGCACCAACTGCACAAGACTTTCTACTCACTCATCCCTACCTAGCCAGTCCATTTTATTAATGCAAGAGTTAACCATTTAACTAGTAAGCTCTGGAACAGTCTTCTTTCTTCCGTATTTGTACCCATGACTTCATGAGGGAGGTATCAAATCACCCACAAAGTGTAGTGATGTTGCACGTAGGAAGTTTCATACTATCTTATTTTGAAGTGGTATTTTAGTGGCCTCCCCCTATCCCCCTTTCATATATTTATTACATTTATTTATTCATTTATTTTATTTTGCTGTTGCCCTTGGTATGCTTCCTTTTGATATTACACATATGTATATGATGCACGGACACACATCCTGTTTGGCCAGATGTATGTCTTTATATTATAGGTGCATGCATAAAAAATATGGCTGTCTGATATACACTATTTTTAACACCCATTTGGGAGTGAGTGAACCTACATATATACTTTCAAGCCCACAGTGTTATTATGACAATTATGGCATGAACATATACAAAGAGGATAAGAAAAGATTGTAAAAACTAATTTCAGATCATGATTATAATGGATAATTATTATCCAAGTGCAATGGGCTACCTGAATGTATGTATGTGTTAGTACATTTTTGGAAGTAGTACTTATTATTTCTGTTTCTATTTCTTTTCCACTTTATTTTATGTTAGATGTGGTAATTAATAAGCATCCTCTCTATTCCTGTTATCACCAGATGCTTGTTTAGTCACTTTGGGATTGCTTCACCTGCTTGGAGAAAGGAAAAATTATGTCTTTACCCGGGTTAAAATATAAAGATTATCAGTTTTTATGATAATTATCATATATATATATATATATATATATATATATATATTTATATATATATAGATATATATTATATATATATATATAATATATATAAAATATATATATATATAATATATATATATATATATATATATATATATATATATATATATATATAATATATATATATATATATATATATACATATATATAATATATATATATATATATATATAATATATATATATATATATATATATAAGATATATATATATATATATATATATATATATATATATATATATATATATATATATATATATATATATATATATAAAATATATATATATATATATATATATCTATATAATATATATATAATATATATATATATATATAATATATATATATATATATATATATAATATATAATATAATAATATATATTATGTAATAATTAATATATATAATATATATGTAAATTTTGTGTGCATGGTGGTGAGAAAGAGAGATGTAAAGCTAACAATGTAAAATGTATCACATATGTTTTTTGTTCATTATATTGTTGATACGTAGAATTTATATAATTATGAAAAATACTTATGCCATTATCAAACCCTCATTTTTTTGATGAATTATCTCCAAAAAATAATCAGGAAGTTTAGTTGAGTAGCCAAAATCTACTTAAATTTCTTTAAATGATGTTTTACAGTATTTTTTATTAATGACACTTATTAAAATCTCAAAATATCCAGATTTTTCATATTTTTTTTTTTCTTTAGGTATCAGAAGAAGAACTCCGAACTGGACAGTCAAGCGTCGGCATCCAGCATGTAGGTGACATAAGTTTGTCAGAACAATTTTGTGTCTTGATTGATGGGAAGCCTGTTGCAGAAACAGTATGCATTGTCATGGCTTTAGTTTCACTTCTAGCAGGACTGTATGTGTTCAATATTGAACACCCCATAATTTGTGAACATTTCCTCCATTTTGTGACATCATGCATTTTAGGCATAAGTAGGACAAAAGCGGCACATCAAAATCCAAATCCCTCATGGTAAAGCTGACCAAGATCAAAATAGCAATGACCTACAAGAATTCATAAAATTGTTCGCTTAAGTATATCTTTGGTTGCAGAATATGCTTGAAGGCTAGACCTACCTGCTATTGGGAACCTATTTTGTATCAATTATATATGAGTTATTTATGAAAATATGTACAGCATTGGTATTTCTTGTCATTTAGTTTTAAGTTTTTGTATGTACTATATCACTACTTCTAACCCTTCGACTTATTTTGTAAAACTATTCTCTCCGTTGGGTTCCTCCGATCACAATCTTATTTTGTACTGTACGGTGCTTTGATTTGGGCTCGAACTAATTTTGTGTGCATTTCCTTATCCTACTGTTAATTTTGGCGGCTTTGTGTTCTACGCGACGCGTCACCCCACCACCCTCCCGGGAAGAGTCTCGGATCTCAGGTCTCGCGACCTGATGCTTAGTGGCCCACGAGGCCACTCCCCCCACACCCCTGATATGGTGGACAATGGTGTGTCCCTCTTTGGCTGAATCACGGCTTCCCTCCTGGTGTCAAACTAGGGTGGCGGCTTATCATTGGCCCAACCACATGTCGCCTGTCTGGGCATTGCCTCCCGCGGCCTGCCTCATGCCTCCGCCCGCGCGCCCGTCCGCCTTGGATGGTCTGGTTTTGCATACTATTGTCATTATTTTGTTTCCCGTATTTAGGTTTTACTCCTATATTGTTCGGCTTATTTCAGTCCACGTCTTGCCTGTGTGCATGAGTGGCAAACTTATCTATGTTCTCCTTGAGTGGTTTCTCTATTTACATTTTTTCGTTATTTTCTCACATATATTCTACAGTACTCTACAAAAATATTGATTTACCCGGGCCGGTGGCTCAAATATTGAGCCACCGGCCCGGGTGAATCAATATTTTTGTTGAGTACTGTACTTGGTGTACTTGTATTTTTTATATTTTTTGAGTGACTATCTCACATGTTTCTCCGTAGTGTAGTTTAAAAAAAATTATATGTCTCCTCTATTGGTAGTATTTTTAGGTTCTAGGTGTATTTCCCAGTATGTTTTGTGTGTTCCCCTTCAGCTTTACTTTATTCCTTATGAAACTTGAGGACACGTTTCGTTTTCAGCTGGGTGATATATGTACTGTACGGTGTCGTTTGGGAGGATATATTTTGCAACCCTCCTTAACCCCGCATATATATTGGTAGTGACCTCGACCCTCTCAGAACCCGCTCACTCCCTCGCCCCACTCATTCTTAGCTGCTCCTCCTCAACCAGCCCAGAGGTCACGTTTACGGTCCTCGGCCATGCGAGCCATGTGCCAGCCTGGCCCAACATTCTCCTGGTCCTCTGTATAATCTTATAGAAATATACCATCTCCTGTCACATCTCCCTGACAAATGGTACCATTGTATTTATAATATATTAAATTATTATCTAACTTTTTTTAACCTTATAACGGCGTAAGTTAGCTAAGGATTAGTCAGGCACAAAAATGTAACTAAGTAGTTAGTCAGTACTTTAGTAACACCCCATAGTCCTGTTTACTAATGTGGGTACTCAAAACAGTGAGCTTAACGAACTGGTTAGTCATTTTGCTTTGACTAAGACCATACTCAGCTTTACTAGGTAGTTACTCATGAAATGACTAACCATTGTTACTCAGCGTGACTAACTTGGTTACTCGTTTTAGACCCCACGGCTGGAGTATCCAAAGTTAGTCACCATGACTAACTTTTGTTTTGCGTGAGATACAGATACACAGCCGGAAAGAGACACAGAGACAGACACAAAGACAGGCACAGGCATACTCACTCAGACACACAGACCCGCAGTTCATGCATACAAGAGTCAGGGGCGGGATATAATTGATGGGTACGCAGAGCCTTTACCACACGCTGTCGCCCCTGAGTCCTCGGAGTTGGCGGGGAAGTCTGCCGGAGCCCCACACGTCACCGGGAACAATGACGCACGCACCAATGTGGCCGAATTGAGAGCACGGGAGGAACTGCTTTAGATAATGGCTCTTGTTTGGAAAGAGAGAGAGAGAGAGAGAGAGAGAGAGAGAGAGAGAGAGAGAGAGAGAGAGAGAGAGAGAGAGAGAGAGATAGAGATAGGAGTAAGAGAGTAAGAGAGAGCTCCTGGCTCCTAGTGAGCTATTACAGCCCCGCTGCCGTACGTGGCATCACCAGCGTCAGTTCACAAACGCATATATCAGTTGGTGGAACACGCTGATATCACAAACATAATTTAACGGAGTGAGTGTCCAGGAATTCAAAGTGATGGCGAGCAACTGGTTGCTGGGCAGAGCTGAGTGATAGTGATAAAGTGACTATTATAAGGACCAGAGTAAGACTTTAAGATAGGGAGCATGAAAAATGTAACCTTTAGTCTGTAAGTTACTATGCTACAATGTTATGTTGAATGTAACTTCTCTGCAAACTGTTAATTTGTATAAATAAAAATAAAATAAAAAGAGAGAGAGAGAGAGAGAGAGAGAGAGAGAGAGAGAGAGAGAGAGAGAGAGAGAGAGAGAGAGAGAGAGAGAGAGAGAGAGAGAGAGAGAGAGAGAGAGAGAGAGAGAGAGAGAGAGAGAGAGAGAGAGAGAGAGAGAGAGAGAGAGAGAGAGGAGAGAGAGAGAGAGAGAGAGAGAGAGAGAGAGAGAGAGAGAGAGAGAGAGAGAGAGAGAGAGAGAGATTATTCACACACGCAATAATACTCCATTGTATTAACTCTTTCCTCTGTTATCTACTTTATAGCTGATTTACTTCTACAACTCCTAAAGCGCGCATGAATTACATAAAAACAAACTAGTAATATACATAATGCGGGTTATGAAAGGCACAAAGAGTACTCCCGGCAAACAATAACAGGTGAGTGAGTGTCTGTTTTGTTATATTGTTCCTCACGAATACTACTGTTGACTGTCTCGACAGCTGATTAACTCGACAACCTGAACCGTGCGTCAATCAGCTTATTGTTTCAAGTGATATTTATATTTAAAGGTGCTATTAGAGAGAGAGAGAGAGAGAGAGAGAGAGAGAGGGGAGAGAGAGAGAGAGAGAGAGAGAGAGAGAGAGAGAGAGAGAGAGAGAGAGAGAGAGAGAGAGGAGAGAGAGAGAGAGAGAGAGAGAGAGAGAGAGAGAGAGAGAGAGAGAGAGAGTGAGTGAGTCGGAGAGTCAGAGTGAGAGAGTGAGTGAGAAAGATACAGAGATAGTGATTGAGTGTGAGTGAATGAGAGATAGTGATGAGTGAGTGAGCATAGATATATATATATATATATATATATATAATATATAATGAAGATGAGAGAGAGAGAGAGAGAGAGAGAGAGAGAGAGAGAGAGAGAGAGAGAGAGAGAGAGAGAGAGAGAGAGAGAGAGAGAGAGAGAGAGAGAGAGAGAGAGAGAGAGAGAGAGAGAGAGAGGAGGAGAGAGAGAGAGAGAGAGAGAGAGAGATTCACCTAGTATTTGGGGACTGAAATACCTGGTTCTTTGTATAGTAAAACATAACTTGTGAGAGGAAAATATTGTTACATGTGGAGGATGAGGGGAACAATTATATACTTGGAGTTACCTGGGAGTCGGCAATAAAGTATTATAATGGAGGAAGGAAGGTATAGTGTGATACTTAATTAGATGGAGAGAAAAAAATGAGGAAGCGATAGAAAGTAGAGGAACAGAAAGGGATGATAATGTATAATAAATGAAATGAAAAGCGAGACATTAACACGAAATATAAAGTGTAGGAAAGACGTGGAAGTAGAATGGAGATCAATGAGATAAATGAGAAAAAGGAGGAAGAGAGGTAGAAAGATGAGGATGATGAGGAAAGACGAACATCGAATCATCAGATAGAGACAGAGAAGGAGGGGAGATAAAATTTACCTGGAAGAAGAAAACATAGGAGAAAAAGTCAGTGAAGAGGAAGTAATACTTTACACTAACTAAAGTCACTTAAAAATTTAGTAAAAAAACCCCTTGTAAAGTGCAAGAAAAGATTACAAAGTGAGGTCACCTGAGAAGAATATTATTAGTGTTTTCATGTGGTAGTCCAGGTGAGAATTGGCTCAAATACACTTGTTAATTGTGAGGTGTAGTGATAGTTAGATGCAGTACTAATGCTTGTATTTGGGTTAGTTATCGTGTTAGAGGTGTTATTTGAAGCAGCAGTGGTAGTAGTAATATAAATGATGTAGCACTTTTTCTCACCCTCTTCCTGTATTTTGTGTCATTGCTTCTCTAATTTTCATCATTGCTATATGTTTATGGTCTTCTCTTATTTTTTATTAATTCATTCATGTATGAGTCTATATATTTGTGCATTCTTTGGAGAAGAATATCAACATACATCAAAGATTCTTACATCAAATAATCATCGAGTAACGAGAGAAATACAGAAGCCGTTACTAATTACCCGAGGAAAAGGTGTATTTTAGTGCCTTGTTTTTCTGCTTGCGGTCGTGAGGGTTTGAGGGTTCAAGGCGAGGGCAGGACAGGACAGGCAGGCAGCCGCAAGGGGCGTCCATCAGTGTAGCCTCGGCAGGGAGCTGACAAGCGCCCCTCGACCCCTGAAGGAAAGGTGATGAAGATACTGTAGATACCACACCTGTCACCACCATGACCACCACCACCACCAACAACACCACTACCACCAGCGCCAACACCACTGCTACCTGTGATCCTTACCTGTTTATTAACACCCTACTGACTGTTTGACGGACTGACCATGTCTTTTCCCCACTGATTGACTGACTGACGATAAATTTTCCCACTGACTTACTGAATGACTGACGGTAGCTTTTCCCCACTGACTGCAGGACGATATATCCCCATCGACAGAATAACTGACTGCCTGATGATATTTTCACAATGACTTACTCAGTGACTTATTGAATGACTGACGATAAATATTTCCCCACTGACTGACTGACTGATTTGTTTGTAATTTTTAACTCCCTCTCTTTTTTCTCTATCCCTCTTTTTTTTTATATCTCTCCCTTTCTTTCCTTAACACACACACACACACACACACACACACACACACACACACACACACACACACTTATACACACACACGCACATACACACACACACACACACACACACACACACACACACACACACACACACACACACACACACACACACACACACACACACACACACAGTTCCACATACACCAACTTAAGAAAAAGAAAATACATACAAACATAACAAATACAAACACCAAATAAACACAATAGAGACAAGCAAACACAATAAAAAATCCATTCACACACCATAGAAAAAAAGAAGCAAACAAAAACAACCGATTCCTCTTTTTAGTATTTATTCCCTTTAATCCCTTATTTCTCTTAAGTTTTTATTTATTTTTGTCTTTATTTTTAAACTTTATTCTCTTTATTTTCTACTTTATTCCCTTATTCGCATTATAGAGACCAAGACAGAATATTAAAGCAAATGAGAATAAGACGGACAGGTCACAGAGGGTCGTGGAATGTGTATCCAATGCGTTAGCGTGGGAGGTTCGAACGCGCGCCCTTGACCTGGCTGGTGGCGCAGGCCCTGATGGGTGTGTTTGAGAGTGTGTGGCGGTGTGTGTGGGTGTGTGAGGACGTTGTGTCAAGTCTCAGATGGTGTAAGGGCCCCATGTTTGACACCCCTGCTTTAAACCCTCCTCTTCCTCCTCCTGATGTTGAGATCCCACCGTAAAGAATCACTAGATGCAGCATTCCGCCCTTCTCTCAGCCTACAGTCAGCCTCTCTCTGTAATATTGCATACCTTTCCGTTTTTCAAAGGCAATTTCTTCCCCTCCTCCTCCTGATGCTGCATCCTTTATGAGTACATTAAATGTTCCGCCGCTCCCTTCCTGCCTTCCCTGCCTATATACATATATAGGCAGGACGTACGTTGTATACGTTGTATCATTTATTAGCTTTATAAATTCACTCGTTGCTCAAGGTTTAGTCCGGCCGAGCTCCGTCCAGGCATACCAGAATGGTAAATGCTGAGTGTGTGTGTGTGTGTTTGTGTGTGTGTGTGTGTGTGTTTGTGTGTGTGTTTGCGTGCGTGCGTGCGTGCGTGCGTGCGTGCGTGCGTGCGTACGTGCGTGTGCGTGCGTGCGTGCGTGCGTGTGTGCGTGTGCGTGTGTGTGTGTGTATGCGTGTGTGTGTGTGTGTCTGTGTGTGTGTGTGTGTGTGTGTGTGTGTGTGCGCGTGTGTGTGTGTGTGAGCAATAGTTTTATCCCCATCTATCTCTTTCCAGAGCCAATCTGGCAGTGCTATTTTAACACAAGTGAATAAATAAATAACATGAACATGACTCATTCATAGCGTTCGAGCCATTTATTTGCTAATGAGAACACTGAGGCGTGAAGTAATCTATTTGTGTGTTCGTATATTGCTGGTCGGTCTGTTATTCACCGCAGGGTCATGATCAGGCGCTGAATCTCTCTCTCTCTCTCTCTCTCTCTCTCTCTCTCTCTCTCTCTCTCTCTCTCTCTCTCTCTCTCTCTCTCTCTCTCTCTCTCTCTCTCTCTCTCTCTCTCTCTCTCTCTCTCTCTCTCTCTCTCTCTCTTTTTTTTTTAACTTATACATTGAAAACAAAAGAGGGGAGTTGATGTGCTAAAGTCCCGGCTGGGACGCCGGGATGATGATAAGATGTTTTTTAAAACACAACATAGGGGTAAAAAGGGACATGTATAAGACAGTTAAGGAAGGGCAGGTGAATAGAGAGCAGTATAACGAGATGGCTAGAACGGTAAAAAAAAATAACAAGAGCAGCGTAGAAGAATTATGAGATTAAGGTTGCAGGGAAGGCAAAGACCGATCCTAAGATCTTTTTTCAGGTTTATAAAACAAAGACTAGGGAATTAGTGGGGCCATTAAAAAATAAGCAGGGGGAGATTATAAGCACGGCAGAGGATATGTGTAAAATTTTAAATGATTGTGTTTTAAGAGTTTTTACTCAGGAGGATAAACAGAAAGTACCTGATAGTGAACAGAAGTTTAGAGGAGAGGATGATGAGAAACTCAAAGATATTGTGATAACTAGGGAAATAGTAGAATAAGGTATAGCCGGAATGAAGAATTTTAAGTCACCAGGACCAGAGGAAGTGTATCCCAGAGTACTAAAAGAATGCAAAGGGGTTGTTAGTGAAGCGTTAGTGCATATTGTTAGGAAATCGATTGACACAGGGGAAGTGCCGTTAATTTGGAGGAAGGGAGATGTAGTTCCCATATTCAAGAAGGGGGATAGAGGATCAATGCCAAATTATCGACCCGTTAGCCTGACGTCAGTGGTAGGTAAAGTATTGGAAGCTGTTATTGCAAAAAACATTAGAGAGCATCTTGAAAAGCATAGTTTGGTAAATGATTCACAACATGGGTTCACCAGAGGTAGATCATGTCTCACTAAATTATTGAGTTTTTATAGGAAAGTTTATGAAACAGCAGATAATGATGAGGATTATGATATAGTATACTTGGACTTTAGTAAGGCATTCGACAAGGTGCCACATGGTAGATTCTTAAATAAGGTTAAGGCTCATGGAATAGATGGGAAGGTTCTTCGTTGGATTAGATCTTGGCTAAGTGATAGGCAACAAAGGGTTACAATTAATGGTTCTAAATCTGAACGGGGCTGGGTAACGAGTGGGGCTCCACAAGGGTCTGTTTTGGGTCCATTACTATTTTTGATTTACATCAACGACTTGGATAGTGGGATTAGTTGTGATATCAGCAAGTTTGCGGATGATACTAAGGTATGTTAGATTATTATATCACAGTCTGATGTAAATATTTTGCAAGGAGACTTAGATAAATTAAATGAGTGGGCATATAGATGACAGATGGAATTTAATATTGAGAAGTGCAGCGTTATGAATGTTGGTAGGAAAAATCCTGGTAATAGGTACACCATACGCAATGTATCGCTGAAAAGATCAGAGGGTGAGAAAGATCTGGGAGTGCGGGTAAGCTCAGACCTCCGTCCTAGGAATCAATGTATGGAGGCCAGAAATCGAGCCAACAGGGTTTTAGGATTTATTACCAGGAGTGTTAAAAGTAGAAGTGCTGAAGTTATTCTAAAGCTTTATTTGGCTCTAGTCAGACCTCACCTAGACTATGCGGTTCAGTTTTGGTCTCCGTATTACATGATGGATATTGCCTTGTTAGAATCAGTGCAGAGAAGGATGACCAAAATAATTCATGGAATGCGTAACTTTAGTTATGAGAAGAGATTGAAACTATTCAATTTACACTCACTCGTGAGGCGTAGAGTAAGGGCCGATCTGATAGAAGTTTTTAAGTGGATAAAGGGATACAATATAAGTGATGTAGGAACAGTTCTTAAGGTTAGTAAGCAGGGTAGAACAATAAGTAACGGATTCAAGCTGGGAAAGAGTAGATTTAAAAAGGAAATAGGGAGAAACTGGTTCACAAATTGGGTGGTATATGATTGGAATGGACTAAGTCATCAGGTGGTCAATGGGGAGTCTATAGGGGTCTTTAAAAGGAGTCTGGATAAAATCATTGATGGGGAAGAAAGGTGGATATAGGTAGAGTTAGGTAACAGGAACTACCTCGTGTAGGTCTCATGGCCTCTTGTAGCTTCCTTACTTTCTTATGTAAACACATAAAGTAGAGCAGAGATAGATGGGCTGTCTCCACTCCACCCTGTGTTTACATAAGAACATAAGTTATGGAGGGGGATAACTATATAAGAACATAAGTTATGGAGTTATGGGTTTGTTATGGAGGGGGATAACTGCAAAATTAAGCATTTCCAACAAATTTTTAATGTACCCAACATTCTTACCACATCAAAATACATAGGGAAGAGCATTTATAATCTAGTACTCAATTATTGTTTGAAAGTACCAATTTACCGGTCAGATTAGGTTAGATTAGTGAATCAAAAGGAGTGGTTAGGTTTGTGGATTTTCATATTTCCTATTCACTCCCCTTCTATTAAAAACATTTTAGATCTCCGCAAGTAGTAATTTTTAAGGAAGCTCATGGAGAAAATGATTCTCAGAATCCATTAAGGTATCCATAAATCATACTCTATAATTGCGTAGAGAATTATGGTCCTAGAGTAAAATTTTACCGGGCATTGATAACTTAACCGACCCTCGATGGTGGGCTTGTAGCGACTAAAGTAGTCACCCCTTTCAGTCTTCATGTTTCCGTACTCTACCAGTGCGGTCTCTAACAGAGAATCAGCGTAGCACGGGGACTATTCTATTTCGTAGTCTTCAATAATTGTTATTGTAATTATCATGTGTTTGCACTGTTATCAGCTTATCAATATAATTAATTATATACAACGTGTCACCAGCAATATATACTGGAAGTGTCTTTGGTGAAACTCGCATGTCTTGGTCGAGTTTCGCATACACCTTGAAAATCACCATTTATGAAACCTGAAATTTTGTATATATACTCCAGATTTTATGCAATAAAATTAACCTGAACTGACAAAATGAGTATCCATCATTCCAGTTCAACCATAAGCTATGAACACTCCACCTAGTTACAGGCTTCACCACCCCATTACCCCCTTGTGTTATTTTTCATATCCGACGGTTGTGATAGGAGTTACAAATACATGTAAAATTCTAGAGTTCTTTCCCGCCCTTATTAGTGGGGGGTTTTCCGGTAAATCCTGGGTTTTAGCAAATTTTACCTGATCTAATGGTTTAGGATATCAGGTTAAATTTGGTTACCTTAGGAGGTTAGGTTAAATAAGGTTAGGTTATTAGCTAGGAGGTTAGGTTCAGTTTAGTTAGGTAGATTTCCCTATATATAGGTAAATTACACCTAGTAGGGAATTTTGACTCTCCAAAATAACTCCAAAATTATATGCAACGCAGTTATTGTTCCCCACCCGAAAACCCCGCATTCCCACAGTTTCCTCACACCTGTTTGGGGGAAGGGTGAGAGTATGGGCAAACGCTATAAATTTACCGGAAAACACCCCACTAATAAGGGCGGGAAAGAACTCTAGAATTTTGCCTGTATTTCTAACTCCTATCACAACCGTCGGATATGAAAAATAACACTAGGGAGAATGGGGTAGTGAAGCCCACAATCGAGGCTCGGCTAAGTTATCAATGCCCGGTAAAATTTTACAATAGGACCAGAATTCTCTACACAATTATAGCGTATGATTTATGGATACCTTAATGGATTCTGAGAAACATTCTCTCCATGAGCTTCCTTGTAAATTACTACTTTCGGAGATCTAAAATGTTTTTAATAGGAAGGGGAGTGAATAGGAAATATGAAAATCCACTAACCTAACCCAACCTTTTGACTCACTAACCTAACCTAATCTGACCGGTGAATTGGTACTTTCAAACAATAATTGAGTACGAGATTATAAATACTCTTCCCTGTGTATTTTGATGTGGTAAGAATGTTGGTCACATTAAAAATTGTTGGAAATGCCTAATTTTTCAGTTATCCCCCTCCATAACAAACATAAGGACCCATCGGGAACGCGGGGTTTTGGGCGGGGAAGGAGGAAACGAGCTTTGTATGTGGAGTAGATTATGTACATGACGTAGACCAGTGCTATTCAACCTGGGTGGACGGTCCACCTAAAGGTGGACGAGACTAAGTGAGGGGTGGACGGCTGTCCTGGGGTGGATAGTGGGTGGACGAGATCATGCCCACATGTCAGTATAGATCAGTGTTTTTTCTGAGTTTGAAGTCTTTGATACCTATATGAGAGAATGTGGCTGAGAACATGATGATGGTATGCAGACAGCAGAACAGACACTGCAGGTAGGAATGTCCCACTTGATTACCAGACATCTTACTTTGATGCAGGAAAACCTTGACTTATATTTCCAGCAGACGTGACCCCCAACATGTGGATGCTTAATCCATTTTCAGATGATGGAACTGATCATTCTGATGCCCTATTGGAGCTTCCAGTGTATTATTCTCAAAAAGCAGCTTTCAAAACATTTGGCCATCCCATGTATTTCTGGGTTGCCCTGCTTGATACTCAGGAATACAGGGAGTTAGCTGAGCAGGCAACAGCCATGTTTGTGCAGATGCCAACATTATATCTGTGTAAGCTTAGTTTTAATCAAGGCAAAGAAACGGGATGCCATTCCGAATTTGGATCCTCTCATGCGGGTTGCACTTGAAAATCATCTGATGCCTCGATTTAAGCTGATAGCAGACACATTGCAACAGCAGCCAGGCCACTGATTTGTGTTTCTTGAAGGAAAAGCCTGTGTTTTCTGGATTACCAAATATAACGCATATTATGTGTAATTTTACTTTGGTTTCATGAAGAAAAATGCATTTGCTCTGGAATTCCTAAGCTATGTTTATTATTTTCTTGTATATTTATAGTTTTAGACCGCATGAGTTATTATACAGAAGAATATATAAACTATAAATAGAAAATGAGTGAAACAGCTTTTTCCTACCTATACATTTGTAGAATGTCTATATATGATATAGTATATTTACAATGTCAAGAGCCGTGAGATTTTATAGATTAAAAAAAAAAATTAGGTGGACAGCTTTTACCAAATCATCACTAGGGGTGGATGACATCAAAAAAGGTTGAAGAGCACTGACGTAGACTATATCCCGTATACACTATCGGTATATACAAAACCGAAAATACATAAAAAAAATATATAACCGTTAAAGTCTACAGATACCTACCTATTTCTAGGGAATGTTCTAGTTAATTAAATCATTACAACAGTAAAACCATTTAATACAATACCTGGATATTGGGTATGTAACCTGATAAAACTCGCCCCCACTAGTTCACTAACCTAACCTGGACATTGGTTACCTAGCCTAACATTAAGGGGATAACTGCAAAATGAGGCATTTCTGACGATTTTTAGTGTGACCATAATTCTTAACGCGCTTCGTCTCCTGGTGGAACGCCGACGTGAGTTTCGACAGGGGATGCTTGCAGCCCATGTTGATCTCAAGAAGGCGTTTGACTCAGTGCATCGTGAGTCACTCTGGGATCTTCTGCGACTTCGCGGGATTCCTGCAAGGACTATTGGTTTGATAACTGGTCTGTATTCTGGGACTGAGAGTGCTGTGAAGTGTGGGGCAGGTGTATCCAGCTTCTTTCCTGTGAATACAGGAGTGAGGCAAGGGTGCGTCCTTGCCCCATCACTTTTCAACGCTTGTATGGACTGGGTAATGGACAAGGTTGTAGATCAAAGTGATTGTGGAGCATCCGTCGGCAACACCAAGATCACTGATCTTGTTTTTGCCGATGATGCAGTAATCTTTGCTGAGTCGCTGGAGGTCCTGGTGATGGCTCTCGAGGCGCTGCACGAGGAGGCAACGCCTTTGGGACTTGAGGTTTCCTGGCTCAAGACCAAGGTCCAGGTGTTTGGAGACTTACTAGATGAAGCAGTACAGTCTGTTCATGCGTGTGGCGAGGACATTGAGATCTTGGAAAGTTTTACATACCTTGGTAGCGCAGTCCATAATGACGGCGGGTAACGTCAAGAAGCCTTACGGCGGGTTGGCATAGCCCACGGTGTTATGGACTCGCTCAGCGGGAGTATTTGACGTTGTCGGTACCTGTGCAGGAGGACAAAGATCCGGATCTTCAAGTCGATTGTGATCCCTGTCTTACTCTATGGTTGTGAGACATGGACACTAAATAGTGACTTGAAGAGACGAATCAATGCCTTTGGTACTAAGTGTCTTCGCAGAATCATGGGGTATCGCTGGGATGATTACGTATCAAATCAGCGATTGCACCGTGAGACTGAATCGAGGCCTATTACCTGCATAGTCCGTCAGCGCCAGCTTCGGCTATATGGGCATGTGGCACGCTACCCTGAAACCGATCCTTCCCATCGGGTTATATCTGTAGGAGACAATCCGGCGTGGAGGAGGCCAAGGGGGCGCCCACAAGGCTCGTGGCTGGGGCAAGTTGATGTGAAGGTTAGTAATATTATTATTATTGGTGTTCAACTATGTGTTCTGTGTTCTGTGTTCTGTGTTCTGTGTTCTGTGTTCTGTATGGTTGATGTTGGGTGCTGGAACACCTGGCTAATCCACTCCCTAGGCAATACACTAATCCTTTAAACTCGACCTCAGCCTATCCCAGATGTTCTCAGGTGTTCAGACGTCAGGTCATCAGGTCGTCAGGTCTTGAGTATCGTGGCTCTTAATAAAGAGGTCTCTTGTAGAGGCAGAGTCACTTAGACACAGACCTCTGTACTAGCAACTCACCAGTCTTCAAGTCACCAAGTCACATCCAACCACGGCAGGAGCAACTCACCAGTCCGCGAGTCACCTTACACCACGTGTTACCTGTTACCTTTACCCAGAGTTAATAAACGACTATCAAAGCAGATTTACCTGTTTCTGCTCACCCTAAAAGTGACATACCAAATCACTTTACACTTGGTGACAGCGTCGGTCTCTCGTAACAGGTTAAACACTACTTCAAGCTGCCGCCCTCGCCGCCACTTACCACCCAAGCCACCTCCACCGCTTGCTACGCCCAGCTCTCCACAATAGCCGCCTACTCCACCACATCCACACGGTATTCCCACCAGGCCGCCCTACGCATCCACATACGCGGTTCCTCAATCACCACCGAAGCTGAGTCTACATCACTTTCACTTTCATCCACACGCAGGCAGCGAGGTAAAGTCCACCTCGTCTCCGTTTCCCACGCCGCGCCGCTTCGATTCATCTCCTCCACGTGCCTACGAGATATCCTTCCACGGCATCCCCGGCGCCAAGCTCCACCAACGTTTCATCCACTTACTCCACCGCCTGCTACACCGCCTCCTGCTTCCTCACGCTGCTGGTGCAGTTTCCGCATCCTCCACCAAGTCTTCAAACATTCGTTAAGTACCATATCATTATTTTATTCCTGTGCTCTCTATAGCTTGTGTCTACATATGCTTGCTATACCCAGTTGAGTTGTGACTTACTTATGAGTGCATAATTCATTTTCTGGTTTCAATATTTTGTAGTGCCATATCTTTTGTGATACTGTGGTTTGTTTCCACCTTGCTTATTTTATTCATTTATGACTGTGTGCTGATAAGAACTTGACCTCCCTAGGGATCCTGACCTGTTATACCCGCAACGCTGTGTGACTGTTACAGCGTCCGCCTCACAGTGTCTGTCCGTGTCTGATACTCCTGCCCTTTGGACTTTATGGGTTTCCCCTGAGTTACGGTATTTGTACTTTGTGAGCGTAACGGCTCTTTTATTTAGTCCTTTTCTTTTTTCTTTGGTTACATAAGTGATAAACTGACACTCCACACTCACACATATGCTTTGTTCCATAAGTGATACACTAACACTCTCCAACTTACACTGTGTTATTTCACTTTTATTCACGTTCTCTCGCGTGTTTTCCATATCTACGTACTCTATCTAGGATATTATATTATTATTATTATTATTATTATTTGCCATAACTGTTGTGTACTCGGATATTTTTATTCCTTTCTTCTTCACAAATTCACCTGTCATCATGCCACCACCAGCGCCAGCTTCGTACACATACTACTGAAAGACGTTGACGACGAAATCGCGCGTCGTAACATCACTGACGATGCAATCAAAATCGCTCAACTAAAGTCCCGCTGTGACTTGTCTAACTGCCTTGCAGGACAATACCTGCAGAGTGATTTATTTCTCACACTTAAGACATATGACGAATTTAAGACCACATTCAATAAATATTTCAGTGGCAGTCAGAAATCCGTATCCTTCCCTCCACTCTTAGACTTGCAGACACTCACAAAGGCAAGAACACCCTATTCCAGTCATGTCAGCTTTGCAACAATCTTCTAACGTCAAATTAGACTTGATAAGACAGCTGGAATTTTCAGAATGGGTTGATGAAGATGGGAAAATGAGTCTACAAGCTGTCGGTAACCTTTTTGGATACCACACTTATCTGTTTCTGATACACCCTTCCACAGCTAAACAGGCGTCTGATAAACACTTTCACTTTGCTCCAACAGACACTAAACTGCATTTACTTTCAATTTTGAGGACTCTTCGTCACTAGTGTTTTCAAACAATGCACATTCTTCTATGTCTGCTGCTGTATCTACACAACACCAACACCACCAACCACGAAGCACTTCTCGTCCTCCTTTCAACTCAAACACTCGTTCACTCTCAAACAATCGCCAAAGACAACGCTCATCTTCACATTCACGACAGTCCCGTGCTAATCACTCACTTGCCTCGTATTGCTATTACTGCAAAAACAAGGGACACACGATCGAGCGTTGCTTTACACGACAACGTCATTTTCCAAACCAGCAGTATGTTCCACGCTTTTGTGATCACCATGGTCAATGTGGTCACGACACATCTGAATGTCGCGCAGGAACAAACGCTCCTCGATATTCACAGCAACACAACACCTCTGACGGTCGTGAAGGACCACAATCTCCTCGCCATTCACAACAGTATAACCCTCAATGACTACCACGTGACGTGCACTCCTCCAAGCAACACGAACCAGATCACACAGATGAACCTTCACTCCCTTTGTATACTATTTCTAATACACTTTGGGAGGACCCAATGATTTTACAAGCTGAAGTCAACCAGCACTACTTCACCTTGTTTATTGATACAAGTTCTTCAGTAAATATCATGACTAAAGAGTGCTTTGATAACATCAGATCTGTGCGTAATCGTAAATTAATCATTTTAAAACTTTCTGACCTGCAACTTTGTGGAATCGATGGGACCGCACTCACTACTCTAGGTAAAGTTATGTTTAACACATACCTATGTCCTGACTTGCCACCTGTCAGCCTGACTTACTATATAGCAGACGGCATAACCATTCCAGCTGACGCTCTCGTTGGCCGTCCTGCTCTAACCCAAAAACAGATAGACCTATACCCACGCTTACATGGAATCTATTGGCGTGAACGTTTCATTCCAGAGGTCTTGAAACAATCTAGAGCTTTTCCTGACTCTGTTCACACTGACATTGTCTCCTCCACTGCATGCGACTCTCACGAGTCTTCACAAGCTCTTGATTCCACATGCACTCCTACTGACAAATCTCTGATACAAATGTTCTCCATTCCTAGTTCTCCACTTGCAATGCCTAACCAACATTCACCATCCAGACCATGTCGTCGTTCCGCTGGTCGCCTTTCTCGCTCAAAACGAAAACGTAAGACTTTCGTCGCGTATGTAGCCACAGACGCTTCTACGTCTAATAACACCACTCCACTCCCAGAAGTCTCACTTTACAGGGTCTTAGAAGACCAAGCTAAACACTGTCACGCTGTTTATCTCGTCCAACGTTGGGGCTTCTACCACACACCTGCACCCTGGTAGACGTTCGGGTAAAAGGCGTTTCGAACGTCGAGGCTATGTCTCTCCCTGAGACGGTCACTCATTCTGCTCTACCTGTTCCTGCAGTGCTGTGCAGACTCAAAAATCATGGCAGATCAAACCTTTATGTGGTTAACGTCACCACAGTTCCAGTCACTCTCACTTGTGGTACACGTCTTTGTACATTTTACGTCTACCCAGCTGACGTTCGTGTCGACGAATGTCCACAAGAGTCCACGAGTTTAGTTAACTCCATTTCAGTTCAGGCGCCTTCAAATTTGTCTGACCTTCAAGCTCATGTGCAAACCACAGACCATCCAGATTCACAGGATGAGCTTATTCAACTCATGAACGACTTCAAGAGTATTGTGTCTCTACCCGGTGAGACACTAGGTAAAACCAACGTCGTCACTCATAAGATTAAGCTTATGAAAGACGCCCAACCTGCCTACATACCAGCGTATCGCATGGCCCACAGTAAGAATGCCATTGTCGATCGCATGGTCTCCGAAATGCTAACTGATGGAATCATTGAAGACTCGAGCAGTCCATTCAATAGCCCAATGTTCCTGGTTCCAAAGAGCTCAGGCGAATGGCGCCCTGTAGTCGATTTCCGAGCTCTCAACAAACTGACTGTTCCTTCTCGGTATCCCATGCCAGTCCTCGAGGATATTTTGCAGAATCTAGGTGATCATAACACTGTTTTTTCCACCTTGGATTTGTGCTACGGCTTCTAGCAAGTCGAACTTGACGCAGAAAGCCGTGAATACACTGCTTTTTCTACACCCTCAGGACATTACCAGTACTATCGTATGCCTATGGGTCTTTCTGGATCACCCGCGACGTTCCAACGCTTGATCAATTCCATATTTACTGGTTTAATGGGTAATACACTTTTTTCCTACCTTGACGACTTGATCGTTTTCTCTAGATCAGTCCCAGAACATCTCCAGAAACTCAGAAAAGTTTTCGCTCGTCTTCAGGACGCAGGCTTGAAACTTAAACTCTCCAAATGCGCGTTCCTACGCAAAGAAACTACCTTTCTTGGCCATCTTATTAACGCTGACGGTATTCAAACGTCAAATGACAAAGTCAGCGCTGTAACTAATTAGCCTACTCCAGTCAAGTCCGTAGTTTCATAAAACTTAGCTCCTATTACCGCAGATTTATCAAAGGATTTGCCGCCATGGCTTCTCCACTCACTTCACTCTTCAAGAAAGATGTGCCCTTCCAATGGTCTGACAGTCAGGAAAACGCTTTCGCTGCTCTTAAGCACGCTCTCACTTCTGCGCCTGTTCTTGCGTACCCTGACTACACTAAACCTTTCATTCTCAACACTGACGCTAGCTACACTGGTCTCGGTACAGTACTCATGCAAGACCACGATGGTAAACAACGCCCCATCGCGTATGCCTCTCGTCTACTTAACAAGGCAGAGAAGAACTACGCAGTGACAGAGATCGAAGCCCTTGCAGTCATTTGGTCCTTAAAGAAATTTCGTTACCTCATTCATGGCTATCCTATCAAGGTCCTTACGGATCATAAACCCTTACTTCACCTCTTCAAGGCCAAGGACCAGTCAGGACGCATGGCTCGATGGTTACTTACAGTTCAAGATTTCATGCCTGAGTTTGCGTACATTCAAGGCAAAGCTAACGTTGCAGCTGATGCTCTTTCTCGCAACTGTGCACTTACATGTCCTGTCACCACGCAAACATCCACATTTGACACGCTTTCTCACGATGATCTCTACACTGCTCAACGCAATGACCCCACATGGTCAAAAGTCATCTATTACCTTGAATCAGGTGATGACTCCGACATTCCTAAGGTTCCTTCTCTTTCACATTACCTCCTTCAGGAACAGTTGCTGTACAAGGCAACCACACTTACAGGTAGGCATGAACCATCTCGTCTCATCCACCAACTTGTCATTCCTCCAACTAATGTCCAATCTGTCCTTAAACTAATTCATGACACAACCCAATGCTTCAAAATCCTGGCAAGGAGAAGTCACTTTCACAAGCTAGACTTAAATTCTTCTGGCTCACCATGAGAAAGGATATCAATGACGACATTGAAGTATGTCATAGGTGTGCAAGAACTAAAGGTGATATACATGCTCATGTTCCCATTCTCAGTTATCCTGTGCCTTCAGCACCATGGGAAGTTCTTTGGCATTGATTTGTTGAAAAATCCCTCTTACTGAACGTGGAAATCAATATTTAAGGTTGCTGTTTATCATTTTTTCACGTTTTTCCATTATTGCTCCCCTACACAAACAAATCAGCACAAACAGTGGCACGTGCATTTCTTGATCATGTCATTTGTCCTTTCACTACTCCCAAGGTTCTGTTGTCTGATAACGGCACTGAGTTTGTTAATCAAGTTCTTGATTCCTTGTGCCAACAGTTCAATATCAGGAAGTGTAATGTTCTGCTTACCGCCCCAGTGCTAAACGGTTTGGTTAGAACGTTGCAACGTAAAATCCTCAACACTTTACGCTCCATTATTCCTGACACTGACACCCTTTGGGACACCTATGTTCCTCAGGTGATGGCTTCTCTCAACTCCACCATCAACAAGTCTGTCTCTGAGACACCACATTACATTCTGTTTGCTCAGGACAAATGTCTTCCTTATGATCTTTTGTCCAAACCTTCTAAGCCTATATACAACTATGATGACTTTGTCAAGACTAAGGTTCACACGTTCCAACAAATACACCAACGTATCCAACCATCACTTGCTCTCTCTAAAGCTGATATGCTCTTATATCACAATAAGTCAGCTTCCACATTTACACTTGACGTAGGTGACATTGTGAATTCCCTTGTTGCAATCAAACACTCCAAATTAGACCCTAAGTTAGACGGCCGCTTCCGGGTCATAGCTCAGGAACATGGGAATAAGGTTCAGTTGCTTCACTTAACTGACGGCACTAGGAAAGTTGCCCACCTTGATTCTCTTAAGAAAGTTTCCAAAAGCTGTGAGGACCCTAACCCCGTTCCTGCTGAATCTCACCTCCCTCAATCACAGCCTCAACCAGCTACTTCTACTACTCCTGCACCAGCTCCCCAATCCTCTAGCCACCGTTATTTCCTCCGTAGTAGTGAGAAGTAACTCCTTCTGTTTCTCTCTTTTCCATGTACCATATGATGTAATTTTGTACATAGGATTGTATTGTCTCAATATTTTGTTTCGTATTCATATGAACATAAGAACATAAGAAAATAAGGAAGCTACAAGAGGCCGTGAGACCTACACGAGGTAGTTCCTGTTACTTAACACTACCTACATCCATCTCTCTTCCCCATCCATGAATTTATCCAGACTCCTTTTAAAGACCCCTATAGACTCCGCATTGACCGCATTTTTTATTCTATATTAGGGATACAGTTGATTCGGGCCACCAGTTGAATCAGGCCGCCTATATTAAATGCATACCAAGCATGCATTTATGCATAGCCTTATAGGTTTTAATGAAACCTAACCTAACCTTAACCACAAAGTATACCTAACCTAACCTAACCTTAACCACAAAGTATACCTAACCTAACCTAACCTTAACCACAAAGTATACATAACCTAACCTAACCTAACCTAACCTTAACCACAAAGAATACCTAACCTAACCTAACCTTAACCACAAAGTATACCTAACCTAACCTAACCTTAACCACAAAGTATACCTAACCTAACCTAACCTTAACCACAAAGTATACTGTCTGCTGGGTATGCATGCTACTATAGGCGGCCTGTTTCAACTGGCGGCCCGAATCAACGGTACCCCTATATTAGCATAGTGAGAAGATGGAGCATTTCCCTCCTGGGTATTATCCTCCTAGAACTATGCCTGGATTGTTAGGTTGGCACTCTGGTCTGACCACAAGGTAACTAGTGAAGCTCCAAATAACAATAGTATTACCACGGCACTTTAAACGAGAATAAACTAATGGATATAAGGTAATTATTCAGGAAAGCTGGGCTCTCTCTGCTGGTCTTAATACTCACGATTTCTGAATAATTTCTCCGACACCATGTAGTGGAGATAATTCTAGTGGAGATAATTCGAGTCAATCCGGCCCCCAACCCTAGTCATTCCGGCTTCCACCCAAGTCATTCCGGCCTCCCACCAAAATCATTCTGGCACTCGCACCCAAATCATTCCCGCGAATTTGCAATTTTAGAAAGTGATAACAAATATTTAAAGACACACTTTTTAGACGTGTTGACTGGAAAAAACAGTCTCTATTTGCAAAAGCATCAAATAATAACCATATAAAATACGTATACCTAGTACCTTATGATTATACCTAAACCAAAAATAAAAAACGTATGCATTTTCACCTAAAACCAGCAGAAAAGTAATTATTTCCATTAATTAATATGCAGCTTCAACCAATACTCCCTATTGACCAATACTCTCCTGACATGGGGGATTTCACCCCCCCAAACCTTCCATTTTCATTGTTATGTTACGTTATTTTTCATTTCCGACGGCTGTTGTAAGGGTTAGAAATACTCCTAATGATGAGAACGAAACACTCAAGATACTTAAAACCACCGATCATGTATTGGTTTAAACTGCACTTATACTTCATACTAGAGCAGAAATTATACAGATAGCGTGAATATTAAGGCGGCAGAGAGACCCCAGCTCTTTCCCATAACGATCGGATGCAATCATTACTGCAATTCTGACTGTGATGAGTTCAGGGTACTCTTTATTATTTAGCTACATCGCCAAAATTTGCTTCTAAAGTGTCTCACCTCAGGTACGGAGTGGCTACCAGTTATGGTTGTTGTGTTTAATGTTGAATGTCAATCACATCAAACACAATGTAACCCTTCATCCGCGACGCCAGTGAAACACTTGAAATAGCAAAGACAACACATAAACACGGATTAATGCTTGGCCAGCTGACGCGCCAAGGGCCATAACAACATATGTCTGTGTACCATGCCGGTACCTTCCACGATTTATGTTTTCCACATTATTTTTTACGAGTACGTATCCTTTTCCTGTGTCCTTCTCCTATTTTCTATTCTAATATATATAGATAGGTATGTTTTGTGTCCATTTCTATTGTGTCCCGTCTCCTTTGTTCAGTTTCATGATTATTCTTTTTGTCAAGATGAGGACATCTCGGGTAGCGACACCGAGCATATGTAGTTTAGTATTATTATTATTATTGGTGTTCAACTATGTGTTCTGTGTTCTGTGTTATGTATGGTTGATGTTGGGTCCTGGAACACCTGGCTAATCCACTCCCTAGGCAATACACTAATCCTTTAAACTCGACCTCAGCCTACGCCAGATGTTCTCAGGTGTTCAGGCGTCAGGTCATCAGGTCGTCAGGTCTTGAGTATCGTGGCCCTTTATAAAGAGGTCTCTTGTAGAGGCAGAGTCACTTAGACACAGACCTCTGTACTAGCAACTCACCAGTCTTCAAGTCACCAAGTCACATCCAACCACGGCAGGAGCAACTCACCAGTCCGCGAGTCACCTTACTCCACGTGTTACCTGTTAACTTTACCCAGAGTTAATAAACAACTATCAAAGCAGAGTTACCTGTTTCTGCTCACCCTAAAAGTGACATACCAAATCACTTTACAATGTTTCTTGTCGAGAGCTGCTTGGTATGGGAAAGGAGCCTGCATCGGAACTCGAGCGTGGTGACCCCCGGGAGTGGCGTCGTAGGGTGGGCGAGGCGACGCGCCCCCCGGCGTATGCCCCCAATGATTGATTGATGATGATTCTTATCACATCAAAATTTATTGGAAAAGAATACTTTTAACGTAATTTGTAATAAATTTCCATCTAACCTAACCTAACCAAACTAGGTTTTAACCTGACTAAAGCCAAATTCGCATTAATAAGGCTCCGCGGCAAGGGAAAAATCGAGGCGATGCAGGTCACAGGAGACCTAAGAGAGAACACAAGATAATCACACACCACATCATCACTGGTTTAACACTTCTACAGGTCACGCTCCAGCCACCTATCACACCACACAGCCTTTCGTTACAACACAAAAATAATTCATCAAAGTCTAATTTATCGAAACAATCTGTAGGCAATAGCTGTAAAAGTGTGATCTTGATGAAGTGTGATGGTTACAGGGAGTTTCGCACACAATTTGTTTCGTACCCAGTATTTGTTAGTTGTTTCGTACACTGATTTTGAGTTTTTTCGTACATACCTGGTGTCGTTTTGTAACTAGTAGTAAATTTCAACTCTTGAGTTGAGTGTACGAAACGACTATAGTTTCATATAGATTATAATATACTACGAAACAACTTTTTGGTGTACGAAATAACTTGTATACGAACTGACTGTACCCCCCTCCTAAGGGGGCGCTCAAAATTCCTCGAACCCCCCCGGTAACCTAACACAATTTTACCACACACTTTATAATTACGTTTTAGAGGTATCTGAAGGAACTTGTGAAGGTTTGGTGGAAACCCCCCCCCCTAATAAGGGCGGGAAAGGACTCTATAATTTTACCTGCACTTATACCGCTTTGGGTGATGCTGGCGGCGGCGGGCGTCCCCCCCTCACGGCAACACGCAGTCATCCGCCTCACATGTGCCTTCCTGAAGGAAGACAAGTCAACTGCCAAGCCTGTTATAGCATCATAGGACATCACCAGGGCTTGTAGTGTTCCCCAAGGGATCCTTGCAGCACTATATAACACCAACATAAACCGCCATGGTATATTGAAGTGACATACTTAGACATGCCTTACATGAAAACCAATCTTCTACCTACCACTACACTCTCTACTACATACACTACACTTTTCTACATACACTGATCGTGGAATAGAAAGGTTCACTGCAAGGGTTCACTGCAAGTATAGCAAAGGAGGCGAAGGGCGACAGGGCAGGATATCACAGCCAGATCAGAGTACCATAAGTCTGGCTGGCCTCGCCACTATTATGTTGATGTTGTTGTTTAGGGCTGCCGGGATCCCTTGGGGAACACTATGAGCCCTGGTGATGTCCAATGATTCTATCACAGGCGTGGCAGCAGACATGTCTTCCTCAGGAATCGCGGCACTATTTCAAGTATTCAACCCAAAACTAAACAAACGAACAATTGACGTCTGTCCAGGGATGTAAACACATTGTCGTACCGAGCCACCAGAATTATCGTATTTACAGATAGATTATCGTACAACCTTAGGTAAAATCATAGTCAGTAAATGACTTTATACTTCATTGAATTCAGCTTTCCAGAAATGCAAATATTTCCACTTTTCACCAAAATATATAAATATCCAATCACGACACAAAATTCCATGTTAATTATGCTCTCTTGCGCGAAAGTTGACAGCGACAAATTTCATTTTGTGCAATGATAGTTTTTGTGTGACTTGATAATGTAATTATATTTGTGAGTCAATTATCGTATATTCGTGTACGATTCTCAACCATGTATCATACATCGTACGCATTGTCAAATTATCGTAGAAATACGGTAATTATCGTACAGTTAACATCGCTGGGTCTGTGATGCGCAATACTCTGCTCTTCACTTTTTTATTTTATTTGCCATGCTTCCTTAATTAATACAATACTTACTTTAAGAATTAATTAAGAGCAAGCAATTATTACTTACCGTATACTCCGATGCCTTGCTCTGCACAGTGCACACTGCACAGCCATGATAAAGATGGATATTCTCTTTTCAGTATCTCTTTCTTCTCTGCAGTATGTCTAACCGAACCAAATCACATTTGCGCCAAATATGTATTTTATCTTCATCTGTTTTCAACTCATTACCTTTGAGCTGAAAGTTATAAGCGTACGTAATACCAAGTAAAAGTGATACATGGCAATATTTCGGAGATGAAATGCCAAACGTCGCAATATGAATAAATGCTTTAAAAGAACCTGCGTTTTAAGATTTATAATATATTATCATGATCATTAGTGTATTGGAACAGAATCAGTGTTGTATTCCAAATATTTCACAAAGAGTAAATCTTTAATAAACATAAGTAAGGCTAACCGTATACATGCTACAGTGACAACACATTAGTCACAGTCTTTTTGATGAAGGCTTTGACTAACTTACGTTTTGTGTGATATTTTTTGTGTATGTCTATATTTGGATATGTGTGTGTGTTTGTATTTGTTTGTGTGTGTCTGTATCTGTATCTATCTGTGTGTGTGTCTGGAGGAAAAAGAAGAAACATAAAGTGTAGGTACAGATGATGAATGAACGAAAGAGGATAAAGAAGGTAAGCAAGAATAATATATCACCATTACCTCTGTTCTTCATTTCTTCTTCCTTTCCTCCTTCTTTCTTCCTTCTTCCTTCCTTCATTCTTCCTTCCTTCACTCTTTCTTCCCTCCTCCTTGCCTTCCTTCCTTCCTTCCTGCATTAATCCCCTACTTCCTTCCTTCTGCACCTCCTACCTACCTTTCTCCCTCCCTCTTGTCTACCTCTCTTCCTTCCACGCCTCCTGCGTGTGGGAGCTTTCCAAAGTTTGCCATTAACCCATCACAGTTCAGGCAGAGGGATGAATCGCGCCTCAGCCTGCAATGGCCTGGATTACTCACCCCGACTTGTGCTCAGAGGAGAGAGGAGGAGGAGGAGGAGGAGGAGGAGGGGAGGAAGAGGAGGAGGAGAGGAGGGAGGAGGAGGAGGAGGAAGAGATACGCCCATGGACAACTTGCTATGAGCTTTTTCCATATTTTGTTTTAATTTTAGCTTTTCACATACTTCTTGGATATGAGCTTCTTCCATATTTTTTTTTTTCGTTTCAAATTTTTCTTGGATATGTGCTTTTTCCTTTATCCATATTTTCCTTATCATTATTAAATATTGTTTTTTGATTATAGTTATTCCCCTTCTCCATTACTCCCCACCTCCCTATATCTTATCTTAGCTTCTTAAACAGTTATTTAATTTCACTTGGATACAATTTTGTCACAATTATGTCATATTATGCTATGTTCTTACTAAGACAGAGGCGTTAAAACAACAATACTTTGACATTACAAATTATTCACATTCCTGATCCTTTCAATATACACTTAATTAATTAAAAGATCATACGTCACATTAAGCGGTCCATTAATTTATGGATCGCGTGACAGGTATAATCAGACCCGCCATTAATTAAGCAGTATCAGAGTCACGAGGGAGTCTCAGATATTAAAAAAGCAAACATACATTAATCTACTGCGTACACGCATCCTGACTTACCCCTTAATTCCCTGCCAGAAAGATTTGTTTGTTTGAGACAATACAATACATGACACCTATACATCTTCCTAATTAATTCAACATCTCCTACCTTACCTATCCATTCCTCCCGATTAACAACACACACACACACACACACACACACACACACACACACACACACACACACACACACACACACACACACACACACACACACACACACACACACACACACACACACACACACACACACACACACACCTACCACAGACCCAACGGGGCTTTGCGAGACATATTTTTATTATTATTTTTTTTTTTTTACGTTGTAGCCTATAGCGCCTGTAGGCATATGGAGAGTCTTGATGTTGGTCGATCTCGCCCGTTGGTGGCGCAGGCTGGATTTTTATAGTGACAGCTGTGGTCTCAGGTGAAGCTCCCATTTTCTGTGATGTTTGTTTCTTCAGTTTAGGCGCATGCAACCCCTAGAGTCCACCGTCACACTCGCAATCGGCAGACAGGTATACGCTGCATGTGGGTTGCTTCGGCCACTTGACGATGGATTTGGCAGTTGCTCCTTGAATAGATAGAGATATAAGACATTGATATATTTATTATGGATAGGTGATAGATATATTATGGATAGATTAGATCGATTCATATATACATTAGGATGGGTCACTGTTTATAGGGCAAAAAATACAAGTTGTCAAATTTCTTTGCTTGCTTGCGTGGATGTTCCACTTGAAGTAAAAATAAAATGTTTAAATTATCTCACGGATCGGGTATCATTTAGGTGTCGCACAACGAAACTTAAATTAGGAAAAAAGACACATTTATGCAATATTTTTTACTTGTTTAAAATAAATGTGTAAAAACATATCCATGTATATTCCTTATTAATACTACGGAATGTAACATTATACAATGAAGGGATCAATTACAACATGATATTACTGTTCGTTTGCCGTCTTCGTGTAATTTCTTCGATGTTCTTCAACGATTTGAATCATTGCCTGCAGCTGATCCTCTTGCTTGGTCTTGCCTTTCTTTGTGAACTCCTGAATAGCGGCCACGCCGCGCTCTGCCACGTTGTTTGTCACCAGTAGCTTTATCACACGTTCCTTTCCTCGAGTATATGCTTCTGTCGTTGCCCAGGTAACGGGATCAGTGCCCAAAACTGACGAGTCAATGTCCAGATGTGGCAGCAGATTTTTCGTCGTATTGGTGGAGAACTCTGACAGGTCTTTACTCACAACATCCTCGGGGTTCAAATGGAGACGAGGACTTGGTTCTTTCAAACCCTTAACAGTGCTTATACGGTGGACCATTTCCATTTTCTCCATAATGGAAACTTCTTCGTCGAACAGTGCGGGACCAACTGTCACCTCAGATAGGTACCAAAGGTGACGAGAGAAGGCTTTTGTCCCGGCGTCCCTAATGGCTTGGTTTATGTGCGATGCTAGTTCCTTGATGAGAGTGAGGTCTAGGCAAGGAGAAGCAGCTGCTAATGTGGCGGAGAACCATGCTCGAACGTAGTATCTCACAATGAAAACGCAGAAGTCTGTCAGTTTCTCCCGGAAATTGGTATTTCGACTGGGTCCACGAATATACGAACATTTGGGACGAAGTTGTTCGAACTGATCAAGGAATATCCTGATTTTCAAAGCAAATGGCCCTTGCCATCCATCTTACACGATGTAGCGCACCTGGGACACTGAACTAGACGAAGGAGCGGTTGTGGGGTACGGACCAAAGAAATATTAGAGTAAGCTCCAGGAACTCTTTGTAATCGTCACGAGGATGCTTTTGCTGCAAAAATGCTTGAGAAAGCTGTATAATTTCTTCATACCATGGCTGAACCCGCAGCATGATAGTTTCATCATTCATGGCAGTGGAGTACTTTGTTTGATCTATTTGTGACCACATGTTTCTGAAGTCAAGGAAGAGGCTGACTTCTGGTCCTTTGGACTGTTCTTGGAAAAGAGAGGAAAACACTTTATCCAATAGGATCTCGAGAACATGATGACGACATGCGAAGTAGAGCAGTGGCTTGTCTAGCATCATCTCAAGGTGAAGACAGACTCCCGACCTTCCGCCCGTATTCACTGCCGTTATGTCAAAGCAGACAGCAACGATGCGGTCCGTCAGGTTCCACTCAGTAAGGACCTCTCCTATCATTACTCCTGTTGGTTCAGCCTTTCCTTCAGAAAGCTTCGGTACTGCAAGGATCTTCTGTATTCCGGAGGAGTAGGCCATGACTGCCATTCTTCAAATATGAAGTCAGTGTGTTGGATACTGATAGTGTGCTGGGTACCTTTTAAGTGATTTTTTTTCCTGAAAGAAGCCATTATACCATTAATGAGTTTTATTTAGATGCTTCTTATTAATAATTAACCCGTTTATTTTGATTATGGACTGTTCTTAGATGGTTTAACAGTAAACACATACATGTTTAAACCGCTGAGTGTTAAAGGGCACGAGTGACACTGCACCACAGCCTTTCTCTATTACGTCTTACGGGTGACTGAGTGCAACCTTCCTGTAAGACCCCTAAATATGAAGCAATCACATTGATACTTCTCCTGCCACACCATCTATCGAAGTGTATAAACATATCAATCAAGCGAAAGAATACAACAAGTTTCAATTTTCTGACCCACCCTAATATACATTGATAGATATATAGGTAGATTATGGATAGTTTATAGATATATAGATACATAGATTATGGATAAGTTATATATATGTAGATATATTTTGATAAGACAGAGGAATAGAAACATCTAATGAAAAAGAAAAAATTGGGTCAGTAAAGGGAAGGCAAACAGTCTAGTTCTAGGTGATAGACGGACACAAAGAAGCTTCCCGCTGCGACACAATTCATGACTGTCTCTTTCACAACCAGATCTTTCCTTTGCTATGTAACATCGTCTGTTATTAGCCATAAAATTACAAAAAGTATCTTTGTATACCAAATAATCTAGTGGACAAGCATTTTAAAGAGGTCATATATATTAAATATTGCTTATATCAATTTAAATCAGAAATTTTGCTCTGGGCCTCAAGGGGTTAACGCGGCGGTGAGTGCAGCGCCGCGCCGCCACCGGATTAATACCTGGACACAGGGAGGCTAATAGCGGGAATGACGTGCAGATTACTGCCACACTAATGATGCGTGGTGATAAATGACGACCACACAAACGACTTCCAACATGGGCATGATTGACCTACCCGTTTTGCCTCGTTGATCCTATTACTACATCTCTCTCTCTCTATCTCTCTCTCCTCCCTCTCTCTCTATCTCTCTCCTCTCTCTCTCTCTCTCTATCTCTCTCTCCTCCCTCTCTCCTCCTCTCTCTCTCTCTCTCTCTCTCTCTCTCTCTCTCTCTCTCTCTCTCTCTCTCTCTCTCTCTCTCTCTCTCTCTCTCTCTCTCTCTCTCTCTCTCTCTCTCTCTCTCTCTCTCTCTCGCTCTCTCTTTTTCTCTCTATCTCTTTCTCTCTCTATACCTTTACTAATGATTGTAAAAAAAAAGTGTTTCTGATGGAGTTTTTCTCTGACAATCTTATATCAAATCAATGGAAAGACTGGAACACAGGTGACACTCTAATTAGAGATAAATTTTCGATTCACGAGTCAGATGAGAGAGAGAGAGAGAGAGAGAGAGAGAGAGAGAGAGAGAGAGAGAGAGAGAGAGAGAGAGAGAGAGAGAGAGAGAGAGAGAGAGAGAGAGAGAGAGAGAGAGAGAGAGAGAGAGAGAGAGGAGAGAGAAGAGAGAAGAGAGAGAGAGAGAGAGCCTGACAAGGTCTGACAACTGACGACACCATACCTCCGCTATTCAAGTCTGACGGCACAGTGGCCACCAAGAACAAGGACAAGGCCGAGGTACTCGCGACATTTTTTTCCAACAAAATGACAGTACCTGATCCCCAGCGATCCATCCCAGCTGTGCCCATCCTCACAAATGCCAGCCTTTCTAACCTCACTATAACTAGTGTGGAAGTTCGCCGACACTTAGTTCAGGTCGACACAAAGAAGGCCTTGGGCCCAGACAACATTAGCCTTCATATCCTCAAGCGCTGCGCCTCTCAGCTAGCAACGCCCCTTGCTACTATCTTTCAGCACTGCCTCACTACTGGAAGGTGGCCCACCCTGTGGAAGGCTGCCAGAGTGGTGGCAATACATAAAAAAGGAAAAAGAACTGACCCCAAGAACTATAGGCCCATCTCCCTTTTATCAGTTCTTGGCAAGACGCTGGAAGCTATAATTGCCGACAAGATATCGTCTTTCTTCACATCACACCACCTTCTTAACATCAAGCAATTTGGCTTCCGAGCAAACAGGTCAGCGGCCGACCTATTGCTCCATCTGTCCACCACATGGCATAAGCGTTTTGACCAAAGAAAGGACACATACGTCATTGCCCTTGACATTGCAGGAGCATTTGACAGGGTGTGGCATCACGGCCTCATCACCAAACTGAACAGTTTGGGTGTCCGCGGTCATCTGCTGCTCCTACTACAAGACTACCTGCGGGACAGATTTCTTAGAGTGGTGGTGGACGGTCAAACCTCAGAGGAACACCCGATCTTTGCCAGCGTCCCACAGGGCAGTGTGCTCGGCCCTCTCCTCTGGAATGTATTCTTCAATGACTTGCTCCAGCTCATCCCAGAGGCACATGCATATGCCGATGACTGCACCCTTACATTCCCCTGCGACATTGGTGATCACCGCACGACTGTCGCTCACATAAATCAGGTCCTCCAAACCGTCATCTCATGGGGTCGTCGATGGCAAGTGGATCTCGCTCCAGAGAAAAGCCAGGCGATGCTCATCTCCCGACGACAACGTCCTCCTGATACTCCCATCCCTACCATCTTACTGGGTGGGAGGCCGGTGCCCCTGCAGACGTCCATCTCCATACTTGGGGTGGAAGTGAATAGCGTCCTGACCTTCACCGACCACATCCGAACCATTGCAAGGAAAGCCGCCTGGAAACTTAGCTGTGTCCGGCGTGTCTCACACCTTTTTGACTCCCAAGGGATCACCACCTTATATGCAGCTCAAGTCCGCTCCCTTATGGAGTACGCCCCTCTCACGTGGTCTTCTTGCCCCCCTTCGTACCTGAGCCTTCTTGACAAGGTACAGGCCCGAGCCCAACGGTTAATACGTCTGAAGGCTCTGCAGGACCAGCTTCTCCCTCCTCTGCAACCCTTGCAGCAGCGTCGCGACGTAGCAGGTCTGTGCGTCGTTTACAAGCCACACAAGCAGCATGTCCCGCACCTGGCTGCTCTCCGACAGCCCTGGGCAAGACCACACGGCCACACCACACGAACTGCTGCTACCAGGGACCATCAACTGATCGTCCCTTTTGCCAGGACGGAGACCTCTCTGCGTTCCTTCTTTCCGCGCTACACAAGAATGTGGAACCGAATGGTGCAGCAGACACAGCTTCACTCTACCTCGTCACTCCAGACCTTCAAGAGTGCTGTGAACGCTTGGATAAAGCAGCCATAGTATAAGTACCTACCTATAAACCTGTAAACCCTGCTTAAGTTCAACTATGTCTTTATATATATTAGTAGTACTGAAAAATAAAATGTAAAATTAGAATAGTAACACATGTACATGTACAATTCATTTAGTAGTGAAATAGTGAATTAGAGAAATAGATAATTTAGAATAGTAACCCATGTATGTATGTTAAGCTAGGAATAATTTACACATTCCTAAAGTCAAAGATAGTTCTCAGTAGTCCTGACTGTAAAAACTATAAGAATAAAGGTAAAAAAAAAAAAAAAAAAAAAAAAAGAGAGAGAGGAGAGAGAGAGAGAGAAGGAGAGAGAGAGAAGGAGAGAGAGAGAGGAGAGAGAGAGAGAGGAGAGAGAGAGAGAGAGAAGAGAGAGAGAGAGAGAAGAGAGAGAGAAGAGAGAGAGAGGAGAGGAGAGAGAGAGAGAGAGAGAGAGAGAGAGAGAGAGAGGAGAGAGAGAGAGAGAGAGAGAGAGAGAGTGTTGGGGGTGGAAGGGTGATATAGAAAATGTGAAGAAAATGATTTACTTACTAAAGAGATAATATATCATACAAAAAAAGAGTGAGAAAAGAAGAAACTAATGAGAAAATAGAACATCAACCAAGCCATAGACCACTGAATACCTGGACTGCGCACGGAATACCGGCCTGTCGCGCAAGGGCCTGAAGTCGGAGGGCCGCTCGGATTCATACATATATATACGGTTCATATAGACTGGTTTATCAGTATATATGATATACTGTAATCTTCGTAAATGTTTCTTCTATAATATTATCAAATAAAAAACAGTAAAACACGCTAAAGAAATGCCATTACGAGACTATGAAGAAATATGCATGAACTTAATATTCACTTAACTCTTCGCCATTCAAAAATTTGCGAGTCAACTTTTATCATGAAGGAAATCAATAGAAGCGCAATTTTATTAGCTTTCAATTGATGTATTTCGTTATCTGATAAATTTATCAAAACCATGCATAAATTAGCGTTAAATAAATAAATAAAATCTTCAATCGGGTAATTTTCCCGATTGATGATGTTATTTATTTACTTATATATTTCGTTTTCTGATAAATGAATTAGTACCGTGTATAAATTAGCGTTGACTAAATAAATAACATCATCAATCGGGAAAATTACCCGATTGATGATTTTATTTATTTAGTTAACGCTAATTTATGCATAGTTCTAAATTATTTATCAGATAACGAAATATAGCAATGGAAAGCTAATAAAATTGCGCTTTTATTGATACCCTTCATGATAAAAGTTGACTCGCAAAGTTTTAAATGGCGAAGAGTTGAAGTGAATATTAAGTTCATGCATATTTCTTCATAGTCTCGTAATGGCATTTCTTTAGCGTGTTTTACTGTTTTTTATTTGATAATATTATAGAACAAACATTTACGAAGATTACAGTATATCATATATACTGATAAACCAGTCTATATGAAAGTCCATAGACCACTATATCTCTTTGTCGGGCGCCCCGCAGGCCCCTATGGAGCCCCGCAATTCAAAACATTGTCGCGTGAACAGTCCAGGTATACAGTGGTCTATGATTAAGCGATTATTATTATAGTTTTCTTAAGTGTGAGTTTAGAGCAAAAAGAGTTAACATAGGGTGGATACTGTGGTTAAATCAATAAAGCTACGTAAAGGAAAACCGATAATTATATAGGGAAGATAATAAATTAAAAAGTAATATTTATATATATATATATATATATATATATATATATATATATATATAGATATATATATATATATATATATATATTATATATATATATATATATATATATATATATATATATATATATATATTATATATATATATATATATATATATATTATATATATATATATATATATATATATATATATATATATATTATATATATATATATTAAGTTGGTCCTTACTCCTTATATAGGGATCCAAAAACATTTTGAGGAATTTTTATTCTCTTACCCATGGAAATTGTTACCATTGATGAGAAAACTCTGTGTCAATTTTTTTTCTTCAAATCAATCAATGGGAACATCTTCCACGTCAGCCTTGAAATTTCACCCTGTACTCTAGCTCTGGGTCCCCCTCCCGAAGGAGTATTAGCTGCTCATGGTGGTAGTATCATGGTTGTTAACCACTCATTGTTGCCCAGTTTGTGTTAGGGTCTTCTTTCGGCTATCAGAGAATCTCTTGCGATGGTCGCTAGCCTCTTGTAGGAGAAACTGCAGCTTTTCCTCATCCTTTGTTAGAATTTTGTTGTACTCTTGGGTCAGCGTGACACCTCTCTCTGCGTGGTCAATAATCACGGAAAGACTCTTGACAATCTACGCTGCTCTGTGATAATCAGCTCTTGTATGCCACTCAACTGGATTAGAATCTAAGAAAACGTATCAAGTCGAAGCTTTGTGAAGAAACTTCGAGTCTTCTCTGATGCAAGGTTCGGGAGAGAACAGTTATTGATGATGTTGCTGGCACTGTGATCCTCTTGGAACCACCATCCTCTTGTTCACCTTTTTCTTTCATTGCCAAGACAATCCTTCTCATGCAGTCAAGGGACACTTCAGGGTCAAGAAGGGAGAGACCAACCATCTCCTCTCTCATGTACCACAATTGACTGGATAACATTCCTATTCCTGCTTTAGTCACCACTGTATCCATATTGTCATATTAGTTTAAGGCCTTCAACAGATTGAGATATTCTCGAGGAGCTGCAGCAGCGAAAGGTGCATTGGTCCAAGCCTTTGCATAGCTTCGCACATTAAATAGGCATATCCGCTGAAGGCCATGCTCCTCAGTGGCAGTGAGACGAAACTGACTGCGAAACATCCATACCTCGAAGGAGTAGATAACCTTACTCATCCACCGGGATAGATGAGTAAACATTGGCTCTGTATATATAACATTGGCTCTAGATATATAACAAGTTATATATCTGCAATGAGAGGGGATCCATCTGCATTCTCTTTTCCTGTTCTATAGTTTTTGAGGTCAAGGTTCTCCCAGTGACTCCGGAAGCGCTTGAACTGCTGTACTTCGGGTGCAGGTGAGGTGGCCACAACAGTAGAGAACACAGCCTGTACTACAAGTTCGAGGACATGATGACGACAAGCAAAGAATAAGAGAGAGTTTCCAACTTCATGCTCCACAAATATACAAGCTCCGTTCTTCCGTTCTGTATTGGAGGCAGTGGTTTCAAATGACAACCCAACGACTTGGTCTGTGACACCCCACTCTTCCAGAGCATGGACCACTGCTCTTGCTATTTCAACACCTGTAGCCATTGTTAGTCATTGCATTGGAGCTTGCTAATAACTCCATCTTCACAACAGACGTGGATGCTATAGCCTCGTCATGAGTACGCTTCCTCAGAGCATCAATCCTCTTCATTCGCTCTGCCCTGCGCTTTTCCTTCACTGCCAAGACCATGTCAACTTTCCCCATTTTTCCCCTACAGCCTGGTTTACGCTGACATTTCAAGACATTCTTGTCTTCTTCATTTCTCATGGTCTTTAGAGCTTCCGCATGAGCGACGTCAAAGAGGTTCCTGAGGTTCTCTTTAAAGGCCTCTTCACGCTGTATCTGAGGGTCAGACCGTCTATGACGTCCCTTCTTCAGGGATTCATACTCACTCATGGTACAGTTTTTCCATTTTCACAATTACGTTATTTTTCCTCATCATCGGCATCCTTGCCATTGCCCAGTAGGTCGACACCTCGTCTTTGTCACCATGGACGTGACTGCGCGAACAGTTGTCTTCCTAAGGCGAAGATGATGTAGTATGACCCCCAACACTTCCCCATTGGAGGGAAGCTGGGAGCCTTTCAATTCAGGTTCTGGAGATATCAGATAATCCATACTTCTCCTGTTTGTTCCAGCCATCATTATTGCACTGGACAAAACAAATGAATTATTTAAGACTCCTTAGTACAATAAAGCAATGGAGGAAAACAGAGTCCTAAACAAGCCATGTAAGTTCTTGTTCATAAGTAACAGTCATTTGGGCAATAACAAATCCATCAAGAAATTTTCTTCTAGTGTTGTACTATGAAGTCGGCTTAGATAGTCAGATAATACAATACAGCGATGATTTTTAATGGTAAAAAATTTCATGTTTGGTCATATCAAGGTTTCCCATGGCATAATTTCCAAAAATAATTTTAATATATTTTGTCATAATCAATCGGTTAAAATTCCAGGTAGGACTATATATTTTCAACTTTTGTTTTTAAGATATATTTATATATATATAATTATATATATATATATATAATGAAGATATAAACCAGCGCGGGTAGAAACATCTTGATTGTTTTATTCGAACGTTTCGGCTATACATAAGCCATCATCAGCCTAAAATGTTTACATTTAATGTAAACAGCTTATGTATAGCCGAAACGTTCGAATAAACAATCAAGATGTTTCTACCCGCGCTGGTTTATATCTTCATTATTAGATCTCGATTCCCTCATGGAGAAAGTATTGCCTCTATTATATATATATATTATATATATATATATATTATATATATATATATATATATATGTATATATATATATATATATATTAAAAAACACAAACCACGTTAACGAAAAACTAAAAAGCATGTGTATATACTAATACTAGTATTGAAAGAACCAAATGAACTAGCCGCGTCCCCCCAAAAAAGAAAATATTTAAAATATATATATATATAAAAAAGTGGCTGAATTCACTCTACATAATTTTTGCAAACTCGTAAATCTCTGAATTCAAATCAATTATCCACAAAAAATAATATGGAACGACTAATCATCCCTGACTCGTCGAAGTCGTCGCTAATCACGCCATAATTACACGCTATCAGTAAGGTCTTGGCGGCGGTAATTGAACCACACCGAACAATTAGTTGGTCAAAGGCTCGACTGGGGGAGCACTCCTACCTGTGTACACCTTTCAGATAATAGTGTGTTGTGTGTGTGTGTGTGTGTGTGTGTGTGTGTGTGTGTGTGTGTGTGTGTGTGTGTGTGTGTGTGTGTGTGTGTGTGTGTGTGTGTGTGTGTGTGTGTGTTGTGTGTGTGTGTGTGTGTGTGTGTGTGTTGTGTGTGTGTGTGTGTGTGTGTGTGGTGTGTTTGTGTGTGTGTGTGTGTGTGTGTGTGTGTGTGGTGTGTGTGTGTGTGTGTGTGTGTGTGTGTGTGTGTGTCACAAGACTATTAAGGAATTGGATATACCTACGTGCCATTGGAATGAATTTATGCTCTCATATTCTCTCTCTCTCTCTTTTTTTTTTCTCTCTCCCTCTCTCTCTCTCTCTCTTCTACTCTCTCTCTCCTCTCTCTCTCTCTCTCTCTCTCTCTCTCTCTCTCTCTCTCTCTCTCTCTCTCTCTCTCTCTCTCTCTCTCTCTCTCTCTCTCTCTCTCTCTCTCTCTCGCGGTACACAGTCTTTGCCAGACTATCTATGACACATTTGATACAAAAATGTTTCAGCTAACACTATTTTGTGATTTGGCTAAGGCATTCGATACGATTTCACATAGTATTTTGTTAGAAAAATTATTCATATACGGGATAAGGGGAACTGCAAATAATTGGTTTAGGAGTTATCTAGGAGACAGGAAGCAGTATGTAATTTTCAATGACAAAATATCCAATATTAAAACAATCAAATATGGCATTCCTCAAGGATCAGTTCTGGGACCTATACTATTCTTGATATACATAAATGACATAGTGCACTCAAGTGATAGACTGAATGTTCTTCTATTTGCAGACGACACTACTATTTATCTTAAAAGCCGTGACCTTAGAGAATTAGAAACTACTTTAAATAGCGAATTAGTACACGTATCGAACTGGATTGATAGTAATAAGCTCTCCTTAAACCTTAACAAGACACAGTATTTATTATCTCATCCTAGCTTGCGACAGCCAAAAACCAACATTTCCATTAAGATAAACAACATTGAAATACTTAGAGTTAAAGAAGCAAAATTCTTATGGGTAATAATAGATGAACATTTACGATGGAAAGCTCATATAGATTACATTAAACTGAAAATTAGTAGAATAATAGGAGTGGTATATAATATAAGATATAATATGAATGATAGCAATGTTAAACAAATATATATGTCACTGGTTTACCCACACTTAACATATTGTGCCGCAGTTTGGGGAGGTGCATGTCCCACATACCTTCATAACCTCTTTGTTACACAGAAAAAAATATTGAGAGTAATGTAATACTGAAGTCGTTATGAACACACTAATCCTTATTTCAAGAATAATTCCTTATTAAAATTACAAGATATCATAAGCTTTATGATAAACATAACATTATTTTATAAACAGGTATTTTTGTATACAATGCATTAAGTAACTGTGTCATTACTATTGACTATACACGGGCACCACTCAACATTGCGACAAGGATCACACGTCATGAGCTGAGACTTCCTCGGTGCAGAACATCACACGCCCAGCAGAGTGTCCTTGTCAGGGGTTGTAGGACATGGAATACACTCTCAGACGACACTAAAAATTCCACTTCCAAGAACATGTTCAAGTCGAGGATTAAACGAGAATTATTTGCTACATACGAATCGTTACTATAGGTACCTGTGTATGATCATGTAGGTGTGGATGAATATGTATATTTGTGTATTTAAGGAATGTGTGTATGTGTATGTATTTGTGTATGCGTGTATATGTATGTATTTATGTATGAGTGTATATACGAGTATGTATATATGTATGTGGTTATGTATGTATATATGTGTGTATGTATATGTATGCGTAAGTATGTAGGTGTATAAAAATCTGAATAGATAAAAATATACATTTATGTATATTATGTTGAGTTGTCTGCGGCCATCGCTGTGAGAGAAATTTTACCTAAAAATAATTATTCAGGCCCGTAATAGAGCATTTGCTCATCGGGCCCTGCCATATAACTCACCATGTATTTCCTTATACTGAATTGTAACATGACGGCCAATAAATTATTATTATTATTATTATTCTCTCTCTCTCTCTCTCTCTCTCTCATCTCTCATCTCTCTCTCTCCTCTCATCTCTCTCTCTCTCTCTCTCTCTCTCTCTCTCTCTCTCTCTCTCTCTCTCTCTCTCCTCTCTCTCTCTCTCTCTCTCTCTCTCTCTCTCTCTCTCTCTCTCTCTCTCTCTCTCTCTCTCTCTCTCTCTCTCTCTCTCTCTCTCACACACACACACCAATGGTATTCCAGTAAAACATTCCTTTGTCTCGCTTCAAAGTTATCACTAAAATATAATTAAAATACACAATTATTCCTTCATCTCATTTCCCTTTCCTCCTTTTACCTATTAGAACGACTAATAGGAATACAAAGAAGAAAGGTTGATTCAATATTAAATTTTTCATTACTATTTTTCACTTTTTCCCTTGCCTTTGCTTCAAATACGATTTTACGCAAGACTTGATGGTCAAACATTCTACGAACAGGTAAATATGGATGAGTCACCCCTCTCTTCGTTCTCTCCGAATCATATGTCATCAATAGATTGGACAAAAAAACTCGTCTCAGCTTCGCCATTCCTTTGTAATCGAGTGACATTTTTCATCGTACATTATCATTTAATTGTTTCTACATGGGCAGTGAAAATATCGCTATGCATAAATATTTTTTTTTACAGTATTTAGCTTACTGCATTTATATTTTAAACATACCCATGTGGCTTTATATTGTCATATAAATGCTAAAAAAAGTACATTATGATAAACACTTACACGTATTCCTACTTAATTAACATAAATAATTCTTACCTCGCAATACTTAATGTCACTACCAGTAAATACAAAAAATTGCAGACTTTTGAATTATAAGCTTCAATTTGTGGAACACACTCTCTCTCTCTCTCTCTCTCTCTCTCTCTCTCTCTCTCTCTCTCTCTCTCTCTCTCTCTCTCTCTCTCTCTCTCTCTCTCTCTCTCTCTCTCTCTCTCTCTCTCTCTCTCTCTCTCTCTCTCTCTCTCTCTCTCTCTCTCTCTTTTTTTGGGTCTTGGCAAACATCCATTACCTTGGCGCTTTTGTTTCCCTTGTTTTTTCATATCTTTCTCAGCAGTGTATCCTGACAAACCATTTATCTTTCTCTGTTCGAGTTTGTCTGTCTCTCTGTGCGTGTCTAGTTATCTCTTTATGTTCTTCCTCCTGTCCCTGTCTCTGTTTATCTCCGTCTTTGTCTTTTCCTGTTATTTTATCTCTCTTTATGCCTGTCTGTGTGTCTGTCTCTGTTTGTGCATGTCTGTCTGTCTATATTTCATTGTCCCAGTCTGTGTGTCTATCTTTCCTTGTCCCGGGCTGTGTTGTTATTTACTTTCCGTTTGTCCGTTGTGTCTGTCACATTTATTGTTTTTATTTATTCGTTTTCCTGTCTTCAGGTTTTTAATGTTTGTTTTCTGTCACGATGGGTCATTTGTTTCTTTAATATTATTATGTCTTTTGTTTCCTTCCCTTTCTATCCTTTTTCTTTTCTTCTACCTTCTCTTCTTGCTCTCTCTATCGTTTTACCCTCTACTGAGGTCACTTAAAGGGGATGGTAATCGTTCAATAGATTAAGTAATGTATAAGTAAATGTCTAGCATCGAATGAGGGACAATATTTTCTCTCTAATACTATCTCTCATATATCTATTATCTCTATCTATATTTATTATTATCTCTATATATTCATTCTCATTTTTCTTATCATTATTCTTACTTCTCTATTCTTGATAAAATTCAATAATATGTATTAAAATCTGTATATTTTAATAATTATAAGTATATTATATGCCAAGGAATCGAATAAACAATATTTATATATAATATAATATATATATATATATATATATATATATATTATATATATATATATATATATATTATATATATATATATATATATATATATATATATATATATATATATATATATATATATATATATATATATATATACAATACATATGTACACTATGAAATTTGAACAAAAGTAATGTCAAGGGGTTCTTTGCATACGCCAATGAAACTAATGTCAATAGACGGGCCAGAACATTTATTTACGTGAAAAGGTACACTCACACACACAGGTGTGAGTGTACACACAGACTCTCAGAGGAGTCTTGTATCGGAGCACTAGGAGTCACGTCTCCTCTTGTTCTGCCTCTCTCCGATCCGTAGGCAGCATATAAGGAGTTTGACAGGAACTTCAAAGGTTCCGATTTTTCAAGCCTGTGGCGGTTGGACAGGCTCGCGCGGTGCAGTGAGCATCAGCTTCCTTGGCCAACACGCTGACACAACTCACACCATGCTGGTTTGTGCATTTCATCAAAAGGTTTTGCTGATACAGGCAGACACACAGACACACACACATCCTGTTGTTGGGATATACTAAAATTTTTACACATACTACATGTAATATCTATCCAGTGCCGTACTAGTACGTAGTAGTACTAATAGTAGTAGTAGTAGTAGTAGTAGTAATAGTAGTAGCAATAGTAGTAGGAGTAGTAGTAGTAGTATTTTATGTAGGTATGATTTCGTTCTCTTCTAGCACACCACAACAATACTGACAAATTGAAGCAAAGGAAAACATACACAGTTTCCTTTCACAAATACTTTTGAAGTGTGTCAAGGCGGTTGTTTACTCAGTTCAGTATTCAAGCAATCATGTCCACTGTATTACATCATGTAATAAAGTCTCTCTCTCTCTCTCTCTCTCTCTCTCTCTCTCTCTCTCTCTCTCTCTCTCTCTCTCTCTCTCTCTCTCTCTCTCTCTCTCTCTCTCTCTCTCTCTCTCGCTCTCGCTCTCGCTCTCGCTCTCGCTCGCGCTCTAGCTCGCGCTCTCGCTCTCTCTGTCGCAAAGTTCACCTACACCTTTATTTGTTTGGCCGAAGTCATTAAATATTTGCCGAGTCCATGGAGGTCGCGAGGAGAAACAAGGCCACACTTTGATACGACCTCGCCTCGTGAACAACATAAATATGAGGGTAATTTAGACGGGCTATTACGCCGTGCTGATGAGAAAGAAAGAGAGAGAGAGAGAGAGAGAGAGAGAGAGAGAGAGAGAGAGAGAGAGAGAGAGAGAGAGAGAGAGAGAGAGAGAGAGAGAGAGAGAGAGAGAGAGAGAGAGAGAGAGAGAGAGAGAGAGAGAGAGAGAGAGAGAGAGAGAGAGAGAGAGAGAGAGCATTAAACTTTCTTTCTCTCCTTGGCTCGCGTGCAAAGTTAGCTAATTGTCTTGGGAATTTCGCCAAGAAAGTGATGGTCCTGTAGCGTTGTCTTGCAATCTCGCCGCCACATTTCACTGTCCATTACCCCAGGTTGTCATTAGCTGCCGTGGTTACGATTTTGTTTTAGTAGTAGTATTACTTTGTGTTTTTTCCCAAACATTTTCTTCACTTATTTAAATGCATTTTGGTTTTTTTTTTTATCAGTCTTGTATTTAGATTAGCTGTTGATGTGTCTTTATTGTCTTTATTTGTCTCTTTTGATATATTATTTTTATAGTGCCAAGCGTTTCTCAAATGTTCAAAGTTCTCGTGGCTTAGGAAAATGTATTCTTTATTCATCTTTTTCTTATTCTTTTAATTATTTAGTTTTACTCTTTATCGTCTTTTCAACGTCATTTCTAAATTTTTACTTTAATTTATTTCTTCAAAATGTCTTTTGTATTCATAATTACTATTTTGTATTTATTTATGTTTTTTTTTTGGTTCCAAACACTCAATAGTTCTGTTTTTATTTAGCAATATTTTTATATTATTTATGTCAATGTTCTTCGGGTGCTCTCAGCATTTATTTCCAATATGCATGTTCGTATTTGATGTCTGTTGCGTTTCCTGAATACAAACAGACAAGCTGAGCCTACGATGTGAAGTAAAAGCTGGTTAAACTTTCGAGTTTAATTGGCTTAGAAAAACGATGGAAACAAAATACACTTTAAATTACAGGTACACTTTCGGTTTCTCTCTTGCGCTCTTTCGCTCTTTCGCTCTCTCTCTCTCTCTCTCTCTCTCTCTCTCTCTCTCTCTCTCTCTCTCTCTCTCTCTCTCTCTCTCTCTCTCTCTCTCTCTCTCTCTCTCTCTCTCTTGCAGCAACATTAAACACAGTCAAATATTTAATCATTTGCATATTACCTTATTCATCAGACACTAGATTGGAGAAGAAAGAAGATTGGCAGATAAGTATTATAAGGAATCAGAAACTTTCACTTGATGCTCTCTCGTCAGCGATATTCGGGGTTTGGAGGCTTGGGATTGCCTTGGTAACGTGTACCATTTTACTTATTGTTAAAGAAATATAACGTTAGATGCTTCTGCTGATTCCTTTGTCAGATGGAAACCTTCCCTTTCCATCCTTCCCTCTTATATCTATGGCGTGTATACATTGACTGATTTGTAAAGGCGATCGTGGGGGAATTATGGAAGGCGGGCTGGTGGTGTTTCCAGGTGGATATTGTATTTATAATATGTTACTTTCCCGTCATGAAATTACATAATATATTTTTTTTGAGTTTTACCATCATCTGTTAGGATGAGAGAGAGAGAGAGAGAGAGAGAGAGAGAGAGAGAGAGAGAGAGAGAGAGAGAGAGAGAGAGAGAGAGAGAGAGAGATAGAGAGAAAGTCGAGAGAGACTGGAGAGAGAACGCGCGCGCAGGCTCCAGTCATGGTGTTATTCAGCTCCTGACAAATTGAAGCTTTTCTTAGGAAAACTGAGCCACTTCACTGCGTAAAGTTGACCATCTGTCGGTAACGATCTTCTGATCACATAGGGGATAAAAAATATCATACAAACAATACCAAAAGACAGAAATAATGAGGTTTTACCTCCATCAATAAGTTAACTGCCACTCTCCTCCTTCAAATCACGCCGAGACGTCACCGGTCAGCCCCGATAGTCATCTATCAACACCGATACAGTGACCCCGCGCGCCACACCTACACATCCACCCACCCACAACTTTTGATTTCTCTGCCATCGCTGTTCTTTTTTTTCCCCAGTTTTTTCCTCCCTTTCTCTCACTTTGGTACTGTCCCAGTTTCCTGGAGGATCTGCAGAGAGAACTCAACTCTGGGTGAAATAACACCAGCCAGCCTCCCGTTTGCAAAGACAGTACTCCCTCCCCCTCCCTCCCTGCCTCCCTGCCTCCCTGTCTGACAAGTGACAAGCACTGCGGCACGTCACCACGCCACCACCACCACCACCACCCGTACTGCCTTACACCATAACCCGCGCTGCGACTATGACTGGTGATGTAAGTCACCACCGCCTCATCCCACGGCCCCGCGGCCTACCTGGATACACACCTGGTCGTTGGTGTGCAGTCTGTGGCAAGACAACCACCGATAAATCAGTCGCTGAATGCTCAGGAGGTGATTGCCCCAACATCGCCCATACCAGCAGTCTCAACACCAACACAACACTCGACTGCTGTCAAGTCAGTGTTCTACGCGAGGCTGTGGGGATCTCGGCCCCTGTGGTCTTCCAGGAAGCAGTTGCACACCCATCACAGGGTGAGACTGAGCCTTCCGATGCTGCCTCCACTGAATTTCTCACTGCCCATGATGATGATTATGAAGACCTGCAGCAATTAGAGCCCGGAGCTCTAGTCAAAATCATCAGGGAGTTAAGAGGAGAGCTACGACGAAAAAACAGCATCCTCGACTTTTTTTATACGACATCCCAGCGTATCGCCCAGCAGAGAGACGCTGTAGTAACCATCCTGGACTTTATTGACAACATAGCAGTAACCAAGTCCAGCCTTGAAGAGCTTGACACCAGAACCATTGCCACAAGCGCTAAGCCTGAATGGATTGACCGCCAGTGGCAGAAACACACTGCCATAAATCAAACCTCACAGGCCTGGTGGACGTCTGATAAGCCACTCCCACTTAAGTCTGTTGTCATACAACACAGAGTTGGTGTGAACGTTCATCAAGAAAACACGCCTACACCGGCCGCGAGCCCTGAGCGCCACACCACCCGCGCCTCACCTATCACGAGTCCCGAGCGCCGCGCTACCCACACCCTCCTTGCCACGAGTCCAGAGCGTCGGGTTATCAGTGTCCCCACTGCCACAACTCCTGAGCGCCGGGCTTCTCGCGCCCCACCTGCCCCGAGAACTCGTACTCGCACTTCACAGGTATCCAACCAAAATAATCAAACAGATAAATTCAACTTCAGACGACAAGAGCACCTTGCTCCCAGTCCCTCCCAACGTCCCACAACTGCAAGGCGGCACGATTCAGCTAGGTCTGCATCAACAGCCCGGGCACCGACTCGAAGCTACTGCCATCACTGCAAGAGAAGTGGGCACACGGAGAACGATTGCTATAGGAAGTTGAAGTGCGACTACTGCCAGCGCCACGGTCACACCACCCGAGAGTGCCGCACGCGCCGCGATCAAGAAGGGCAGGAAATTTTTTTCAAACAGCTGTCTGCGGAACAGGCAAAAAATAACGCTTGGCTACTTCACTCCCTAAACAAGAGCTTTGCGTTTCCTGCCCCCACTTCTGACACCTCACAGGTAGGAGGCTGGACACCACCCCAAGCCTTCCCGCCCCCTCACAATGACAGCCAACATCGCTACTCACCCCGGAGCTACACCGCCCCGCAGGCAAGCGCTTGGTAATCTTACCATCATCTCAGCTAACGTTAGAGGTTTCCAGACTAACGTCGGTGACCTAACGTACAGCCATGTTTTGCCACACAGTCCTGACATCATTGCCACTACTGAGACCTTCCTCAACTCCTCAGTGCCAGACAACTTTGGGCAGATAGGTGGCTACTCAAGTTGGTTCCGACGTGACAGAGCCCAAGGTACCTTTGGGGGAGTCGCTGTGTGCTTCCGCAACAGCCTCCCTGTACAAGCTCTCCCCGTCGACCTTCCTGCTCACATGGAGATGATGTTCTTCAAATTGTGGACACACACTCAAGACTCCATTCTGCTGTGCGTGTGTTACCGTCCACAGTGGCAAGGTGGTGAGCCCCTTCACTACCTGACCACCAACTTAGATGCCCTGCTCCTCCAGCACTCCTGTAAGCATCTCATCATTGTGGGTGATCTCAACCAGTACCTTGTCCAGAGGCAGTTTGACGAGCTGTTGACGGTGTTCGGACTCACCAATCACGTCGACTTCGCCACCCACATCTCAGGGTCTTCACTTGACCCTGTAATCACCGATTTGCCCTGCAGTATAGTGACTTGCCGCCCGCTAGCAACAGTGGGTTCCTCCGACCGCCTGGCTGTTCTCACCAAGATCAAGCTGGCCATCGACAGAGATGAGGCAGTGACTCGCACCAACTGGATATGGGACAAGGGGGACTGGGATGCAATGAAGGCAACACTTAACAACATCGTATGGTCTGACGTGCTTACAGGTGACGTTGACACACAAGTGAAGAACTTCACAAAAATCCTGATGTCCCACCAAAGAAGATTTGTGCCCTGCCAGACATACAAATCTAAACCGGGAGACCAGCCCTGGTTTGGCTTTCAATGCAGGAAAGCAGCAGACAATAAGAGCAAGGCCTGGCTGCGATATAAGACCCACTCTACAAGAAGACATAAACACCAGCACAAAATGGCCTGTGAAAATATGAAAAGAGTCCAGAAAGAGGCGATCAACAACTCAAGGGATCACCTCAAGCGAAAGCTAACAGGCCAGTCAGTGGGCACTAAGGATTGGTGGAGCAGCATCAAACAACAACAGGGCTTCTCTCGTGATGACAGCATCCCACCGTTGACAGCACCTGATGGCTCTGTTGTCACAAGTCACCGGGGTAAAGCTCAGGTGTTGGCTGCCCACGTCTCCTCCAAGATGACAGTTCCTGACCCAGAACGTGAACCTCCTACATTTCCGGTTCTAACCAAGGCCACCCTAGGGAACATCACCACTACCACGGAGGTGGTGTTGCAGTAACTTCAACAAGTTGATCCCAAGAAAGCGCTGGGACCAGATAGTATCAGCCCTCACCTGCTTAAAAGATGTGCCTCACAACTTGCTGTGTCTCTTGCTACCATCTTCCGGGAGTGCCTTTCATATCAGCAGTGGCCATCTGAGTGGAAAGTGGCGAGAGTCTGTGCTATCCACAAAAAGAAGAGCAGAGGCGATCCTCAGAACTACCGCCCCATTTCCCTCCTTTCCGTTGTTGGGAAAGTTCTTGAATCCATCATTGCCTCCAAAATCACTAAATTTTTTGACGCTCACCGCTTGCTAAATTCACGGCAATTCGGCTTACGACAGGGGAGATCTGCAGCAGACCTTCTTCTCCTGCACTCAGCAGCCTGGAACCACTCCCTAGATCGGGGCGAAGACACCTTCGTCGTCGCCCTTGACATCGCTGGTGCCTTTGATAGGGTGTGGCATCAGGGCATCACTACCAAGCTGAGAAGCCTGGGGATCTGCGGGGACCTGTTACACCTCCTGCAAGATTACCTCCATGAAAGAACTCTGCGCGTGGTGGTGAATGGTCACACCTCCTCTGAAAATGCTATCAAACCCAGTGTCCCTCAAGGAAGTGTACACGGGCCATTACTATAGAACGTTTACTTCAACGACATCCTGCAGCTGATTCCTGATGCAAGAGCGTACGTAGACGACTGTACTCTCACATTCACCTGTGAGAGGAGTGACCTCCACAACACAGTCATTCGTATCAACCAGGCACTGCAGAGCATCGCCTCCTGGGGCAAGAGATGGCAAGTCACCTTTGCACCAGACAAGACCCAAGCCGTCCTCATCTCCCGCAGGCAAGATTCAGTCAACTGGGACCAACACGCCATTCTCCTGGAAGGCAGAAAAATACACCTCCAGGAGTCAGTCAACATTCTAGGGGTGGAGTTCGACTCTGGCCTCACATACACCAGCCACGTCAGGAAGGTCGCCAAGGATGCTGCCTGGAAACTGAGCTGCATCCGACGCGTCGCGCACCTCCTGGACGCTCAGGGAGTCGGCACACTCTAAAAGTCACAAGTCCTCTCCCTGATGGAATACTCGCCCCTCGCATGGTCCTCCTGCCCCCCGTCATACCTCCGCCTCCTTGACCGGGTTCAAGCCAGAGCCCAGCGGCTGGCCCGGCTGAAAGCCCCTGAGGCTGCTGCACAGATAATTCAACCTCTCCAGCAGCGGCGTGACGTGGCAGGCATGTGCGTCATGTACAAGGCTCACAGGATACAGCTCCTACAACTAGCAGAGCTGCGCCTCAACCCACAGGCCAGGCCCTCCCACTCTACCCGTGCGGCCCACAACATCGACCATCAAGTGACTGTGCCCTTCGCGAGGACGGAACATTACCTCCGCTCCTTCCTACCCCGCTATGGTCGACTCTGGAACACCTTGGTGCGCCAGACCGACCTGCACCTCACCACTTCCATGCACGCCTTCAAATCGGGCGTAAATGCCTGGCTGCAAGCGGAGCTAACGCAATAGATACATGTAATAAAAATAATGACTAAATAATTGTATTAAGAGATTAATGTTTTACATTAGTATAATTTCTTTATATATATGTGTATCAATATATTAGTATACTTTCTTTATATTATGTGTATTAGCGTATAGTTGTTAGTATAATTTCTTAATCACTCGTGTATCAGTATTATTTCATAGTAGAGAATTGCTGTACTTTTCCATATTATTTTGTATAATTTTGTCATGAATAAAATATAATACTGCTAGAGATAGTCCTTGGCGTCCCAGTCATGACTTTAGCACATCAACTCCCCTTCTGTTTTCAATGTATTAAGTAAAAAATAAAAAATAAAAAAAATAAAAATAAAGTATGAGACAGATTGAGAAAGAGTGTGTGAGTGAGTAAGAGAGAGAGAAGAAGAGGAGAGAGAGAGAGAGAGAGAGAGAGAGGAGAGAGAGAGAAGAGAGAAGGAGAGAGAGAGAAGGAGGGAGAGAGAGAGAGAGAGAAGAGAGATGAGAGGAGAGAGAGAGAGAGAGAGAGAGAGAGAGAGAGAGGGAGAGGAGAGAGAGAGAGAGAGAGAGAGAGAGAGAGAGAGAGAGAGAGAGAGAGAGAGAGAGCGAGAGGAGAGAGAGAGAGAGAGAGAGAGAGAGAGAGAGAGAGAGAGAGAGAGAGAGAGAGAGAGAGCGAGAGAGAGAGGAGAGAGAGAGAGAAGCGAGCGAGCAGCGAGCGAGCGAGAGAGAGAAAGAGAGAGAGAGAGAGAGAGAGAGAGAGGAGAGAGAGAGAGAAGAGAGAGAGAGAGAGAGAGACGAGAGAGAGAGAGAGAGAGAGAGAGAGAGTAGGAGAGAGATAATGAGAGTGTGTGAGTAAGAGAGAGAGATATATTTTGATATTTGATATTTGATATTTGATATTTGATATTTTATTAACCTCTATATACAATTATCACAAGATACTTTTACAAATAAATGGAATATATTGGTCCGATGAGTCAAGACTCTTATATGAACCTCAAACCATAATGAAAACTTATCACATTTGGAGAAGTCGTAGAACATCATCGTTGTTATATGAATGTTATATGAATTTGTTTTTGATGACATGCATTACCATGTATGTACACACATACAACACTCACATATTTACGTATATCATGCACTGTATTCCTCATATATATTTACACATATCAAGATACGTGTGACCCTACTATATACATAAACATCCATACATAAATCCCTACATAATATATCTACATATATGTAGATGCAAGTGTCAATGCAATCAGGTACTACATAGGCATGCTTCATCAAACACCTACACGCCTAAATTTGCCGGATTATTCACATATATGATATGAATTTATGAATATATATACACATATTCACACATACACATGTACACACATTTATACATATGCATGCTCATACACATACTCATACATACATATACATATATACATATACATACATGCATATACGTATATATACACACATACACACAGACATACATACACACATACTTATGCAAAATAAAGACTTTTAATGATTTACGTAGAATTATAAAGATAGTTTATAATTAGTTTTTCTTTTACCTTTGATCTGAAACGTATTCGACGAGTATTACAATTTCCTATGCATTCAGGAAGTTGATTCCATTGCCGGACACCCATATAATGAATACTTTTTTGAGCATGTGAGCTTCTGCAGTAAGTAATTCGGAGAATGTCTGGTCTTCTGGTAGCAACATTTTGTGATATCTGAAATCCCCAATCGATGAAAAATGTATTCAAAGCGTTGCAAACAAATACACATGTTTGTAGCTGGATTATGTTAGGTAGTTTCAATAACTTGTGCTCTTGAAACAGGGGGGTTGTATGCTCAAAGCTTTTGTTTGTAGGTCAAATAACTCGTAGTAACTTTTTTTGTGAAAAAAGAGTATATCTATGTAGGTTATACAGGCTCCCCCCCCCATATTGCTGATCCATATTGTAGGTAATGATAAACTAATGCAAAATAAAAGAGTTTCAAGGAATCTGCATTCATATGTTTCCTAACTTTGTAAATAACATTTAATTTAGAAATGTTCATATGACACTATTTATGAGATTTCCAGTTTAACTTATTAACTATTATTCCCAAGAATGTTTCTTTAGTAACTTGATCTAATACTGTATCATCCACTACGATATTAATGACATGTGGCAGTTCTCTGAATGAATGTGAAATCATATAATGGGTTTTGCTACTGTTCAAAACATACGTATTACTCTTTATCCATCTTAATATGTTTTTTATTCATTATTCATAGTGTCTTGTTCATATGCTAGGTTTTTTCCTTGAAAAATGAAATTGGTGTCATCAGCAAATAAAATAAACTGTTATTTCTCACTACAGGGTATGATATCATTTATTAATATTGAAAATAAAATTGGACCCAGAATTGACCTTTGACGTACACCACAGGTAACTATTTTTTTGGGAGATACTGCATTAGTATACGTAGTGTATTGTTGTCTATAACTTAGATAGCTTTTAAACCATGCCTGCGCTGAACCACGAACTCCGTAAACTGACAGTTTTTATTGCAAAATTGAGTCTGAGAGTGTATAAAAAACCCAGATAGATCACATAATACAGTTACATGAAACATCTTATTATCTAAAACATTATAAATATTATGAGATAGGTCATGGATCACTAGCTCTGTTGAGCATTTGGGTCGAAACCCATATTGACAGTCTGTTAGTAATGAATTTTGAGTTAAGTAGTCCATTAACCTAATGCAAACAATTTTGTCAAAAATCTTACTGAATGTTGCTAAAATTGATATTGGTATATAATTTGTACATTATGATATATTACCTTTGTTTGTGGAATTGTAATACTTTTGATATATGAAATTGCCTGGGAAAGGAGCCTATTTCGAAAGATTTATTAATTATGTGCACAAGAAAGGGCAAAACTTCATCAGAACATGATATAATTTCTCTAATGCTGACATCATCAAGTCCAGGGGATGTTACCTTCAGATTTGTAATGACTTTTTTTACTTCAGATAATGTCGTTGGTAAATACATAGTCTTTTATGTCTCCATAAAAGAATATGGAACAGGCTCCGGAAGAAATTCTTCAAATGAGGCTGGTGTCTGCTGTAAATTTTGACCTAACCTGATGGGAACACTACACAAATAATCATTAAAGACCTCTCCTATTTAACATTTCTGCTTATATTCATTATTCAAAATCTTAACATTATAGTCAAATGAGATTACTGATCCGGACTTATTTCTGCCAAATACGTTATTCATGGTTTGCCAAATTTTCTTATAGTTCTCTGCACATTCCTTAAACTTTGACTTATGATAATTATATTTTAGTGGCCCGAATAGCAGATGTTAATGCATTCTTGTACTTTTTGAAACTATGTTCATGTGTAATAGGTCATTTGGCATATAACTTTTCTAATCTATTTCTTTCTCTGATATATTTTTGGATTGCTGGATATACGGCTTACCTATGTGTTTTTATTTAAGCGTGTATTGCTTAACAGGAAAATTATTGTCATAAAGGTTCTTAAAGTTTTCCACATACCCATCATAATCTTTATTAATATATAAATCAATATCTATATTCCATTGATAATCCCTCAATTCTGCTTTGAATCTATTGATTAAGTCATCATAAAAAAATGTCTTGAATATTTTTAGATTACAACTATTGTATTATTATTAAAAGTAAAAGAAGGGAATACTGGAAAATGACCACTTAATGAAGAGTATAAAATACCACTACTTAGTGTAGATAATTATCTAGGTCATTCGTCCATATAATTATGATCAATTAAGGTTGCAGAAGTTTTGGTTACTTAGTTTGGTTTGGTTATAGTTGGAAAGAATGAACAGGTATATAACAGATTAACAAGGCTATGAGCTTTTCTATAATTGCGTTTGAGAAGATCAATATTAAAGTCACCCATAATTTAACAAGGCAAACGTAAATCCCTTAATGTTTCTAGAATATTTTCAAGTGAAGCTAAAAACTCATCAGTGCTGGCCTTTGGTGGCCTATAAATAATACCAACTATGAAACTGTTTGGTTTTGAAGTCTGAACAAATAAGGATTATATGTGGTTAAACTGGAGAGAAACATTTTGTTATACATTTCCTTGAATATTGTTACGTAAGTAAAGAGCTAAACCACCACCTCTAGTATTTATATGGTTGTAGTATGCTGTATATTCATCTAGGCTATATAATGTAAACATGTCATCATTTAATCTAGTCTCACATATGCCGAGAGTATCAAAATTAAGTCCCTAGAGTGGCTGAGCATTGGTAAACTAATGATTCCAAGTGAAGTGGAACACTATTTATATTGTAGCGTAATAATTTAAGATTCGTGTCTGCAAACATCACCTGTAAATTCGAATCAGTAAAGTAATAATCACAATTAGGTTCTTTTAAATTATGATCAATAAAATTATTATCTAAAATATCTCTTGTCAAGTTGAAATGGAATGAAATTCATATAATTGATAACACGTAAAGGAAAATCAGGCTTGTAATCCTCAATCGGTTATTTAATAAACTCTATATAATTCAAAGGAAAGGAACTAGAACCATCAAACATTGTGAAATATAAAACCTACGAAAACTTTACTAAATCATAATTCGTAATTCACTTAAAAATCACTTAACTACTATTTATTTGTTTTTTCTAGTGTTCTTTTTGATAGTATTCTCCTTGTCTGAAGAAGAATGTCCATCAACGCTCATTTCAACAGCGTCAGTGGTTCCGGTGGCACCTCTGGCTCCCTCAATGGCAGCTGTTTCAGCGTTGGCTGACCCACCGCCACCACGAGACAATTTACCAATACCAGAACCACCATCAGCGACGACTCTAACGGCACTAACGAGGCCCACACCAGCGCTGGAATAACCAGCCCTGCTTGATTCAACTGCGCCAGTCGAAGCGCTGTCGAGACTCCCACTGCACTAGCGCCGGCACCAAAACTGCGTCGAGTATGAGCATCAGGGTTCGGACCATCATTCCTGATGATCCTACTGCTTGTTACTGGTCTTTCTTTAACTAATAGTTTGGTGTGACTGAGGTAAGCTATTTTCCCTTCACTCTTGGCTTGTTTGAGTAGAGGGAACTTACTTTTTCTTATTTCTTGCGAAGCTGGACACAGGTCTTCGTTGACGTAGATTCTTGTTCCTCGGAGCTTCGCTGCATTTCGTAGCACGGCCTCACGATTATTGAATCGTAAGAATCGGGCTATTATCGGCCGAGGTAGATTATATCGGCATTGCCCAATTCGATGAACCCGGTCCAGCTCAATGTTGGGTAATTGAAGCTTCTCCTCCAACAACTTTGAAACTTGAACAGTGGACTGTTCCCAGGTTTCACCTTGAGTTTCTTGAAGGCCGGAAATGTTAACGTATTTCGTCGACTGTAATCCTTTTGATAATTACAGAGTCCTTTTAATTCTTGAATTACATTTTCACTAGTGCGAAGATCATTGGTCAGATTCTTGATCAAGGCTTCATTACTCTTCTTATCGCCTTCCAGCTGCTTCATTTGGTGATGCAGGTCGACTACTTCGCGTTGAGTGAATTATAAACTTCTTGTAAGACCACTCACTGTTGATTGGCATGCTTGCAGTTTTTTAATGCATCTGAGTCATGAATATCACAAGTGAACTTTTGTAGGCGTTGTCCTGAGTCAAAAGTAGCGTTTGGATGACAGGTATATTTATTTTTCTAACATGTATGTGTAGTTAATGCGACAGAACAATGAGTGGACACGTCTGCTCGGCACGAAAGCTCCAAAACTAATATGAGAGAGAGAGAGAGAGAGAGAGAGAGAGAGAGAGAGAGAGAGAGAGAGAGAGAGAGAGAGAGAGAGAGAGAGAGAGAGAGGAGAGAGAGAGAGAGAGAGACGAGAGAGAGAGAGGAGAGAGAGAGGAGAGAGAGAGAGAGAAGAGAGAGAGAGAGAGAGAGAGAGAGAGAGTGGAAATTGTCAGTATTTTCAGCTCAAGTTACTTTGGAAACAGCAATGGTATCCTGGCAACTCAAAAACATTGTTGGATTATCCTCTCGTCCTCTTGCCTTCCTCTTTCTCCTGCTCGTCTTCAAACTCTTCTTCTTCCTCCTGCTCCTCCACCTTTTGTTTACCTCTTCCTTCTTCTCTTCTCCACCTCCCCCTTCCCTTCCCTTCCATTCCCTTCCCTTCCCTTACTTTTCCTTCCTCACCCACGCTCCCTTCACCCGTTTCCAAGTGAGTGGCAGCGTCTTTAGCCGTGAAGGGAAGTTTGTTTTCTGTAAAATATAACTTTCCATTATCGTGTTAATCCCATCGCCTAGCAAGACATCTGTGGATTATTTGCTATACGTATATCTTTTTTGTTCTTCGCTTGTGATCTCCCCTTTTCAGGTTTTTTTTTACTTTCGTAAGTAATCTAATCTTTTCATTTCGTTCTTTGTTCATGATATCCTTCCTCAGTTCTGCACTCGTGTTGTGTTCTTTTTTTTTCACTGTTTTCTTCGCTCGTGATCTCATTTATGTGTTCGTCGTGTTCTTTTTTCCCTGTGGTCCTTGCTCGTGTTCTTTTTTTTCCTGTTATTAGTCGTGATCTCTTTCTTATATTCTTCGCTCGTTATCTATTTTTTATATATTCTTCGCTTGTGATTTTTTCCTTATACATTATCAGAAGTTGAAGAAGTGTCCAAATCTGGCTAGTTTTGTATCCTTATTATTTGTAGGCCAATCTTTCACTGTGGTTTGAGATGAAATATATATTGATGCTCTTAAATATGAGAATAAAAAAACACAAATGTAGTAATAGATAAATAAAATTTAACACATAAACCTTGTAATGAAAAATAACACATACACCTTGTAATGAAAAGAATAAGTTGTCTTTATGCAGCAAAATTACCCAAGTCCCAAGACGTTTGTTCTTTGGCGTCACAAAAAACGCGATTCACGAAGCGTTGGAAAAAGAGTTTGCGTAAAGTTAAGCAGTATGAACGTGAAATTAGAGCCAAGATAAGGATTAATCTTTCTATTAGTATTGCCTGTAGCTTTCACATTTTTCTGCTCCTCCTCCTCCTCCTCCTCCTCTTTCTTCTCTTTTATCCCAAAGCAACGCTGTGTCACGTTCTGTTTCCGCAAATAATAATCAAAGTAACTTAATCAAAGCGCTCTGTTACAGTGGACTCTAGGCACCCTGCCGGTAAACCCTCACGCAAGTTGTCAAAAACTATTAAGGAACTAAAATTACTATACATAAATGCCAGAAGCATTATTTTAAAGCGTAATTAATTATTGGCTTACGTTGATTCCGAAACGTCAGATAACATTAGTATCACAGAAAGGTTGATCAACACCAGAGATAAACATTTATTATCTGTAATAGCCATTCGAGGCTACAAAACATTCCTAAATTGTCGTACGCATAAAGCAGGTGGAGGTGTCATTCTTTATAATTAAAGATAATTTGCAAGCATTCGAAATCTGTAAAGTAAATATATATCATTATGACTCAGTCTACGCAAAAATTATGCTTAACGGTAAACTGCTAACTATTGGGACTATATATCGTCCTCCTAAATCAAATGCGGAAGTGTATTGCCTCCTGTCTGAAGAGATAAAGTCAGTTGTCAACAATAATGACGACACAATTATATGTGGAGATTTTAACCTACCTCGTATAAACTGGAATAATAATTATGTTGATAGAGAAGTTATGCGACTGCTTGATATGGTAAACCAATTATATTTAAATCAGGTGGTCCGTAAGCCTAAAAGGGATAATAGTATCTCATATTTAGTTTTCACTACAAACATCGATCTCATTGATTATTGCGACATAGGTGAACATTTGGCAAACAGTGATCACAGGTTAATTATGTGCGACATAAATTGCAACGTAGACATCACAGAAAATCAGTTATTAGTTCCCAATTATAATAAAGCGGATTTCACGAAGATCAGCAGGGTATTAGGCGAAGTTGATTGGATTGACCTACAAAATGCTAATAACGCCGAAAACATGGGTAATTTATTCGCAAATAAACCCCAATCGGTTTTTGGGAAATATGTTCCCACTAGCCGCAAAGCCGCCCTCCGGGCGGACTTTTTAGCTAGCTCCTGCGGAGGGCTATTGGTGGGCCTTTGGCCCACCACCTGTGTTTGGTGGGCCAAAGGCCCACCAAACACAGACTCTCCAGATGGCCCCTTCTAACTTACCTGAAATCATGGATGTAGAAATGTATGTATTAACGCCAACCTATTCACATCAGCACCAACCCATTCACTCACCCATTACCCATCACCCCACACCCATTCACTCACCCATTACCCATCACCCCCCACCCATTCACTCACCCATTACCCATCACTACACACCCATTCACTCACCCATAACCCATCACCCCCACCTATTCCCTCACCCATCACCCATCACCCCCAGCCCATCACCCCACACCCATTACCCATCACCCCACCCATTCACTCACCCATTACCCATCACCCTACATCAAGGTTTTCTCAATTCTCGCAACCCACATTTTTTTTTCACAATTCTCGTTAATAGGCTGCTATAAATATAAATAAATAAAAGTGATCGGATCATCTCATAAGTGGGCTTAAAATGTGCCCCTGGTCGAGCTGGTTCCAAAACTGTGCCATATGATGGGATTGTGCCACGGGGGGCGGCACTTAGCGCGGACACACACACACACACACAGACACACACACACACACACCCAGACAGACATAATTTCGCTTATATTATTATAGATGGTAAGAAAACGTTTGAATAACAAAAACAGACCCTGTTGGATGACTAATGAGATTCAACAAATCATCAGCAGTAAGCGCCGAGCGTATACAATTTATAAGCGATCTAATGCGGAGTGTGATTCTAGAGATTACAATGACTTAAATCGTCGTTGCGAAGGATTAATTAAGTCTTAAAAACGCAAGTATGAAGAAAAAATTGCTAAGGAACCTAAATCGAACCCGAAAAGTTTCTTTCAATACGTTCGAAATAAGAAAAAAGTCAAAACATGTATTGGGCAACTGAAAGATAAGAATAACTTCTTAGTAAACGGTAATAAGAGTATGGCGTACGTACTCAATGATTTTTTTTAATGTTTTTTTGTTAAAGACGACGTTTTAAACATGTTTGCGGGACCCGAAAGTGATATATTGGTAATAGCAGAGATAACGGTAGACGAAATATCAAAGTATTTGCAGAAACTTGACCCAGCAAAATCCGTTGGGGTGGACAAGATCTCGCCGAAATTTCTTTGCGAATGTCACAGTCTACTTTTGCTACCATTAAAGATTATTTTCGATAAATCGCTAATGGCCAAAAATGTTCAAAGAAAGTGGAAATTAGCTAATGTTGCACCGATATTCAAGAAAGGAAGTAAGAGCCTTGCAAATAATTATCACCCAATTAGTTTAATGCCTGTGATTGCTAAACTATTTGAGAAAATACATGTATAGCGGGATAGAATAGTGTCTTATCTCGATGAAAATAACTTATGATTAAACTCCCATCATGGTTCTCAAATTAAGAGATCCTGCTTAACAAACCTACTCCATTTTTTCAATGACATTTATTCAAACTGGGACGCTAAAATACCCTCGGATATAATATACCTTGATTTTCAGAAAGTCTTCGATACATTTCCCCATATACATAGTCCATGGAAAATAGGTTTTTGAATGAAACTGTTTGCAATAGTTTGTTTTATTGCATACACATGTTATTTGGACTCTAAGGAAGACCATATCCAAAATGAGACAAATTAGGCCATCTATAAAATACCTAATTTTCATAAACAAAATGGCTGCCGTTACCAGTGTTTGAGCTTGAATATCTCCTTAAATATTCACTTTACGGCATATGAATATATAGAGTACTAATAGGAACATGATCTCAAAGAAATCCATATCAGGCATCATATTTGTCGCTTGACCCCTGTGGCTCCCTGGGTAAGAGGTCAACGATTATATTTCCAAGGTCAAAGGTCAAAACATTCATTATCAGGTACAACAATTTGTACTAGAATCAATTCATTGAGGAACTAATGTAGATTATAATATTTTGTTTGTTATCTCTGACTAGTTTAGTAATTGTTAATATATAGATGACAACAATTACAACACATTATTTTGCACAGTACAAAATAATTGCATATAACCAAACTAGAAACCAATTATTGAGGGTTCCCCTCAATCCAGGTTTTTCTGACAGGTAGTCATGCATCAACCAAAAGATCTTTCTATCTGGTTTGTTTTTCATTAGATGACTCAGATAAAGATAGATACTGGGCTGGGTTAGCACCAAATCTTGTTATTGAGCAAGTGCTTATGAAATCCCTGAAGTCATCAGGAGGCTTAACACAATAACACATGGACGAAATATGGATGAGACTCAGCGAACAAGATGGGTACAAGCAATGCCAATCTTTGTTCAGATAAGTGTTGAGATGAAGAGTGTTCAGGAGAAGACTGGCACTCATGGAAATAAAGACTTGACTCAATCCAAAAGTAAGAGAGACCAGGAAGATACTACTAAGATTTTCCAGTACTTAGAGCAACACAGTCCTTTCACAGAAAATGAGTATCTGTACAACATAATTTCAGGAATATCTGCACCACAATCAAATGCTCACCTTGCCAAAGATGCTGGAAAAATAATCATCATAATGATAGAAGGCCAAAATGCAGCAAACTGTGCATTTAGAAAGAAAGACCAAATCAAGACAATGGGTTAAAAGATCATAACAGATGGAGTCGAAGTGCAGGTGGATCTGCAAGCCCTATTTCAGCGATTGCTTGTAATAGCCTTGTAATAATAATGTCGAAATCAGCTTGAGTGAAATCATGAAGTACAAGCTATCTGTATACCCACCATCACTATTCACAAGCAACGGACTTTCTCGAAGTGCCACCAAGACTGAAATTATAGATGCCATGGCAAAATGCTTATCAAATCAATCAGAACCAATACCTGATGCAGAAAGTTCAGTTTTTAATGGTGGATCCTTGCTCTGACGCATCAAATGGACCACATATGAAACATATGAAGATATTGCATCCAAATATGTTGCTTTTGAGAAGAGAAACAACAATCCTATTGTCTTTGATGGGTACAGCAATAGTGCATCGACTAAATTCGTGACTCATCAAACACGTGCTAGGGGCCTTATTTTGTCCCAAGATGTTCACCTGGTGTCATCTCAAGTATTCATCTTTGGAGATAAGGAATAATTTCTAGCAAACCAGAAAAATAAACATAAATGTATCAGCCTCCTGCCTGAAACCTTGAAGAAGAACGGATTATTAACATAACATGCAGAAGATGCAGATGTACTAATAGTGCAGGCAACTGTTAACATGGCAGTTAGCAAGGTAACATATGTCATAGCAGAAGATACTGACTATTGGTGCTCCTCTGTCATCACATGACGCCTAACAGTCAGGCCCTGTTCATGGTATCACAGAAACCCAACATGAAGCACCCCAATTGGAACATTGGATATATTTGTTCCCAACTCGGTGAAGAATGCTGCAAGTGCTTGCCGTGTATGCACTATACATGCTTTGTGTGGATGTGATACTACATCAAGGTTAAACAACATAGAAAAGGGAGTTGTATTGAGAATAAACAAAGTTTTCTGCTTGAGTGTGCAGCGCCGTTCTTGTCTGACAAGTCAACTCATGAGGACATCAGAGAGGCAGGAAAAAGAACACTCATTAATGTCTACAGTTCTGGCAGTGATTGTGCATCTCTTGATGAACTGAGAAAGAGGAAGTATCAGGGCAAAGTCATTAAGAGCTTGAGAAGTGTTGAAGTTAATGACCTGCCACCTACTAGTGATGCGGCTAAATATCACTCATTCCGTGTCTATTATCAAACACAGGTCTGGCTAGGAAACAGTAATATTAGACCTGACGATTGGGGCTGGATGATAAATGGAAAAAAAATAATTAATTGCGCGATGGACAACAGCCCAGCGCCAGATGCTTTGCTGAAAGTAATCAGATGTAGATGCAAAGGCTTTTGTGACACTCAACACTGTTCAATGTGTTCATGCAAGAAACACGGGTTATATTGTACAGATTTATGCGAGGAGTGTCCAGATGGCACTTATGTTTAGACATTATTAGATGAGGACACTGAACATAACACATTTTTTCTTACAACCGACATGCAAAACAGATCTAGAATATAAATTATATATATAATCTATAAATGCAGCTGTGGCAGCATTATATTGCTTTACTGGAAGAGACCAAATTATGTAATTGACATTTTGAATTTCAACCTATCCCAACCTCTAACTTGATGAGCGAGATATATTTGATGCATGTACTTGCAGTCTGAGTGATTTTTCTTTGTTTTCAAACAGCTCAATAAGGAGCAAGAAATAACGTATATTGTTATTTGCTATCTTATGTAATCCTATGCAATTTTGTGTCAACTACAACTGTAATGGTCTTTTCGACCATCTACACCTTTGTTACCATTATGTAGTGCCCACCTTGGGAGTGTACTCTACAGTCCTGGTTACTCCGCTGCCACCACCCACATTAAGTGGGAAAAAATATATGATTGAACAAAAATAAAAGATTTAAGAAAATATGTAAGGACTGGTTGGAAACAGAATGATAACGCGTTAATATATATTTCTAATTATAATATATTTAACTCTTTACTGTCTCCATTATGTAGTTATTATACATTCACAAGTTATCTTAATATTAAGTCTTCCTTCCCTCCTAGCGATACGCACGCGAAATGCTCAATTCGTTATCCTAATATAGTTTACTATCTTTGGTAACTTCAGTCGCACTGCTACCCCCTTAACGATACGCACATGTAATGCTCAAGTCGTTATCCTAATATAATGTATACTTAGTCTATCCCACTTCCAACTGTTTCCCTCTCACTTATTTTTCTATTTCCTTCTTTTCTCCTTGTCCTCACACGGCTGGCTGTGACATGTTGTGGTTGCCCCCTCTGCTAATTTGTGAGCGCTTGGCCCCCTGGTCCGCCAACAGCATCCTACCTTGGGACCCTAAGTAATGCACTTCATTAGTCTTGGTCAACAAAAAAAAGAATCACCAGTAAGTCATGTCTACATCTCTAATTAACAAACATTTCACAACATACCTTTACCAAGGGCGAGAATACCACCTCCCCACAGGCGACTTAACTCAACGAACGTCGAGCTGCTTCTAAAATTATTCTAACCTAGAATCCCCGTTCTCACCTCGTTTCGCTACGTGTCTAATTACTACTGGTTTAAAATATAAGCCTAACCAGTGATTCAGGAATGAGGCGTGGAGGAAAATTCCTCGTTAGCTTATTGATACTTATGTGTTATTTCATCTCTTCCCCTATTAATGTAATTTCTCGCGTTACATAGCTTCTTCCCCCCCCCAAAAAAAATTCGCTATGCCTCAGTCCTTCATCAAGCATCCTACCGGATATCTAACTAAAAAAAAAAATTATCAAATCCATCACACAAAATTTCATATAAATTTTCTTAGGATTTTCTTATCACTCACAAACAAATATTCTCATCCCGCACATTCCAATTCTTCCAACAAATTTACAACAAAATGAGATAGTATGTAATCTTAACTTATCACTTCCCTCACCCAGAGTAGATTTGACCAGTTTGGGGAATACATATTTAATGTAATGCCTTCACTCCCTTGAAATGAGAACCTTCTCACTTCCTCTTATTTGTCAAGGCCGAAGCCCTATAGAGTCGCGACTGGACTCGTCCCTCTAGTCTGTAATGGTTATTTTCTTATACCCCACTAATCCTAGGCATAGGTGCGTAGGGAGAAATCACGACCGGATTTACTCCATACCCTCAATACTTGGGATAAGGCTCACCTCCTTTGCGAGGCATACATACTCCTGCGTCTATTCACCCAACGAGCAAAGCTCAGAGCCAAGCACATCCTTGGGTCTAACGACAACCTAGCGGGTTTAGTGTTCAGTGCAATCTGTGTGCACCCTCTAAAGCAAGAATTTCTAACCTTTTTACATTCTTTCTAGGGGACCTTCATCTCTCTCTCTTTCTCTCTCTCACTAGAGAAAGTGGTGAAAATTAATCTCTCTCTCACGAGAGATTAACACTTCTGTCATTATAATAAGCACGTATCTCTTCACTGGCCTCCTCTCTCAAGATGGTGTTAGTGTACAAATTCCTCCTCCATTACTACCACTCTAACGCAACTTTTCTAAGGTGGCTATTATACTGCCACGACAACCCGTAAAGTTGCTTACTTGTAGGGCGTCTAGTTCTACATGAGCTGTTACCTCTATCCTAATGTTAATCTAACCGTAAGGTACGGTAACCTAACCTTACCGCACCTTTTACATGACATCCTGCCCTACATTAGTGTTAAGTGTGGAATACAAGCCCCCTATCCACACATTCATCATCCATCCACTTCCACACACATCACTATCCACTTCCACTCGGCATCGTTCCACACTGCATCCACACGTGGATGTAGTGTCACATCACCCACATCCACACTACCTTCACGCATCCTACATCACCCATAAACACACTGCATACGCGCTACCCACATCACTTTCATGTTCAACAGCGGGTCGGAGGTGTGCATGTTTCATGTTGCTCCCTTTCACTACTCCGCTTTGGCTTTTCCAGGCCATCACTAATGTCTTTATCAGCGTCTATGTTAGCATGTGGGTAACCCGGGCCTACTGTTACGTTAGTATCATCTTCCTCCACGGTCTGAGCGAACTAGTCATAATCACTAACGGTACTCTGTACACCTATACTCTATACACACCATACTGTACAGTATGTGATCACTAGGTAACTGGCACTTGACAAAAAAAAACTAACTAACAAGGCGTTAGTTGGCTCGTGGGTACGCGGATACCATCGAATGGATCCAAACCGCTGTCACCAAAATGTAATGGTCAAAATGGGAATCCCACCGCTAGTTACCAAAATGTAATGGTCTTTTTGACCATCTCCACCTTTGTTACCATTATGTAGTGCCCACCTTGGGAGTGTACTCTACAGTCCTGGTTACTCCGCTGCCACCACCCACATTAAGTGGGAAAAAAATATGTTTGAACAAAATAAAAGATTTAAGAAAATATGTAAGGACTGGTTGGAAACAGAATGATAACGCGTTAATATATATTTCTAATTATAATATATTTAACTCTTTACTGTCTCCATTATGTAGTTATTATACATTCACAAGTTATCTTAATATTAAGTCTTCCTTCCCTCCTAGCGATACGCACGCGAAATGCTCAATTCGTTATCCTAATATAGTTTACTATCTTTGGTAACTTCAGTCGCACTGTTATCCCCTTAACGATACGCACATGTAATGCTCAAGTCGTTATCCTAATATAATGTATACTTAGTCTATCCCACTTCCAACTGTTTCCCTCTCACTTATTTTTCTATTTCCTTCTTTTCTCCTTGTCCTCACACGGCTGGCTGTGACATGTTGTGGTTGCCCCTCTGCTAATTTGTGAGCGCTTGGCCCCCTGGTCCGCCAAAAGCATCCTACCTTGGGACCCTAAGTAATGCACTTCATTAGTCTTGGTCAACAAAAAAGAATCACCAGTAAGTCATGTCTACATCTCTAATTAACAAACATTTCACAACATACCTTTACCAAGGGCGAGAATATCACCTCCCCACAGGCGACTTAACTCAACGAACGTCGAGCTGCTTCTAAAATTATTCTAACCTAGAATCCCCGTTCTCACCTCGTTTCGCTACGTGTCTAATTACTACTGGTTTAAAATATAAGCCTAACCAGTGATTCAGGAATGAGGCGTGGAGGAAAATTCCTCGTTAGCTTATTGATACTTATGTGTTATTTCATCTCTTCCCCTATTAATGTAATTTCTCGCGTTACATAACCAATGTCATTATATGAAAATATAATGTCATTATATGACTCCAAATATAATGTCACATTATATGTCTCAAAGTCATTATATGAAAATATTTTCAAATAGATATACAAATACAACAGTAATTGTCATTTCAATTCTTCAATGTAGCTGACATTTGACCCAGGGACCCACAGGGGTCAAGGGACAAATCTGATGCCTTATATGGATTATTTGAGGTCATGTTCCTATTAGTATTATATATATTCATATGCCGAAAAGTTGATATTTAAGGAGATATTCAAGCTCAAACAACGGTAACGGCAGCCATTTTGTTTATGAAAATAAGGTAATTTAAAGATGGCCGAATTTGTCCGATTTTGGATATGGTGTTTCTTAAGGTCCAAATAACATGTTCATGCAATAAAACAAACTATTGCAATTTTTTTCACTAAACCCCCTTTTTTCATCTATTTCCCATGGACTAATAAGCGACCAAGCTAAGAGTGCATGGTTTAGGAGAGCAGTTATGGTCATGGATTGGCGATTGGCTTTCAAATCGTAAACAACGGGTAGTAATACATGGCGAGGCATCTGATTGTTTAGTTATAGTGTACTAGTGGGGTGTGCCTTGTGGCTCGTTCTTGGATCCTACTCTTTTTCTGATATATATCAATGATCTGGACTGCGAACTTGAAACTAAAAACATCGAAATTTGCTGATGACAACAAATTAGGCGGTAAAGCATATACAAGAGAAAACTGCAAACTCATACAACGTGATCTAGACAAACTATCAGATTGGAGCGATAAATGGCTATTAAAATTCAATTCCGATAAATGTAAAGTAATGCATATAGCCAACAATAACCTCAAATACAACTATCAAATGCAAATAAATCGTTAATTGAAGTACAGCAGGAAAAGGATTTTGGTATCATCATTAGTAATGATCTTAAAACCAGTACGCATTGCCTGGCTGCCAGTAAAAAGGCGTATATGATGTTGAGTTTCATTAAACGCAACTTTGAACATGAAACCGCGAAAGTAATGACACGATACCTCTTTGGTTTGGCCGCACTTAGAATATGCCGTTCAATTCTGGTCGCCTTGTTTCGTAAAAGATCAAGCCAAATTGCAATCAATTCAAAGAAGAGCAACCAAACTAATTCCATCACTGCGAAATTCATCTTATGAAGAAAGACTGCGGAAACTTATTATGTTTTCCTTAAAGGATCGTAGAATCCGTGGGGTCTTGATAAAAACCTTTAAGATTCCTAAAGGCTTTGATGTCATTAATCAAGAGAATCGATTCGAGCTTTCTCCCCACGTGACAACAAGAAACAACGGTTTAAAACTGAATGGTCAACGTTACATCACAGATCTCCGTAAAAATTATTTCAATATTAGAGTTCTTGATCGATGGAGCAAATTACCAGCAAATGTTGTCGAAGCAACATTTGCTGGTAATGTTGCACACAAGCTTATAGTCGCTGGTAAATTTGCACAATAGCTTTATTTAAAAATAGACTTGACACATACTGTTAAGTAAATGGGCTTGATAATGCCCTGCAAATTTATAAAATAGTCCCCAGGATCGATTATTGTTAATTGAAGTTGTAGTTAGCATACTTCATATCCAAGCATTCTTCACTACGAAAATTCCATGTTCCTATCTTCTTTAGGGACATGGTATCCTTTTCCAACTGTCCTCTTACATGTAGTTGATAGTTAGTAGTATGTATTTTAGCAGATACCCTAGTTAGAGACCAATAGGTCTCCTGGTGTCTGTTATTCCTATATATTCCTATGTATTCTCCTCTTCCTCTTCCTCCTCCTCCTCCTCTCCTCCTCCCCTCCTCCTCCTCCTCCTCCTCCTCCTCCTCCTCCCTCCTCCTCTTCCTCTTCATCCTTAACCGGAACTGCGGGAGCAAATTTTTTTTTTAGTGCCACCAGTGCGGGGATGTGAGAAAAACAGTGACCATTACAGAATTGAATAAAAATCACATCAACGTCAAGGTAGTAAAAATCCGCATCCGGCAATATATCTATTTTTAACCCAAATGTATTGGGTGTGATGTGGCTGTGGTCAGGAGTTGAAATATCTGGCGCGAATGACACCAATCGCCGGCGAGAGACTGCTTAGCTAGGATCAGGGATGCCACTCCTTGGGATTTTTCCCAAGATTTTGAGAGATTATTCAAGTATTTCTCCAGTAGTTTATCTCATGATAAGCATAGGTACCGTTGTACCGTACCTTGAGATAAACTAGGGGATAAATACTTGAATAATCCCTCCAAAAGTCCCAAGATAGACAAAACATATCCCAACGCCAGGATCTAAATCCCAAGATCTTTGGAAAAAACCCAAGGAGTGGTATATCTCTCTGCGTACAGCGTAGTTATTAGGCAGATGGTGGTGTGTGTTATCGAGGGCTGACATGAAGGCGTATATGTGACACAGTTTGTAGACTTCTACGAATGTTGGCGCGTTTTTTGTATGCAATTGAAAATTTCGTTTCCGGAAGGCTTGCCGCAGCCCACGGGTTAACCACCACCACCAAGACCAAGAACACGATGAGTGGTTGTGTGCAATCTTACCCAAGCTTAGAGTGACAGGAGACATTTCTCAGGTGCTTGAAAGGAGGAATAGGAGGAGAGCCCGGGTAATGTGACTGATTGCATCGGAGAAATATTTGTAAAAACCTCTCACTCTCTCTCTCTCTCTCTCTCTCTCTCTCTCTCTCTCTCTCTCTCTCTCTCTCTCTCTCTCTCTCTCTCTCTCTCTCTCTCTTCTCTCTCTCTCTCTCTCTCTCCTCTCTCCTCTCTCTCTCTCTCTCTCTCTCTCTCTCTCTCTCTCTCTCTCTCTCTCTCTCTCTCTCTCTCTCTCTCTCTCTCTCTCTCTCTCTCTCTCTCTTTTCTTTCTCTAAACGTGTCGTCTGTTCTTGGCCTTGGAACAAAGGAGTTAAAAAAAAAAAAAAAGTCAAATGCCTGTGAAAGGACGGGACAGATAACACTGAGAGAAGAGATAGAGGCACGCGAGGAGTCTTGTAGTGCAGCAGATAATCATAACAATTGTGCAAACTATAACTAAAGCATGAACATTTTACTAGTGTTAGTGCATACCATAAGGTTCATTTTCAGACCGGGAGGTAAGTCAGATTTGACCTCTGAGGATAGTGAGAGGTCAATGAACTCAATTACATTGAAATAGTCATTTTCTCACGATTCTGGTGCAGTTTGTCTGTTTTGGGAATCATTAAAAAGGTATGTTGCCATGTGTTGGTCCCTTTATCTTCTGGAGAGCCTATTTCTACATAATCACAGGATGCAACATGACTGAACAAGTGCTTTAAATGAGGTCAGTGACCTCAGAAAACAAATTTATTGAAATACACATTTAGGTTATTGTGGTGTCCAGAACAGCTTGCATGAAATCGTGTGTGAGATCATCTGTGCAACCTTAATTTTCAATGTGCACTGAACATAGTCTATAAGCTTAAAGTACTGTGAGGTCAGTTACCTCAGACACATGTATAGTACATACCGGTACATGTAATACATACACATTATCCATATAGACGCATAAATATAAAGGTGTCTGATTGCACCTAATAGTCTCCCGAACATGCACATAATGCAGTGCACTTGAGTGCACTTGAGTGCAACTCTTCTTCCACGGCAGCTTCAGCAGCCAGGAGGTCGGGAGGCCATGCAGGACGTTGTACAGCCGGTGCAGTGAAGTACTTCGTCTTCATGGCAGCAGGTGGCACACTTGTGTACACTGATGCAGAGGTGCTACCGACTTGGCGGAAGAGATTTTCTTGCCCAATCACCACTACACCACGGTCGAGTCCGCCATTCGTGTGTGATAGATGTTGCATTAGGGAGATACCTGTGCCATGAAAAGAATTCTTGGCTGTCGCAGAGCTGGGGTTATGGTCAATATTATCGACAGCCCCAGTAGTGAGCAGTCCCTTGCGCAGCTTGGGTGGGCAAACAACTTCTTCCATATTGAAGCGCTGGCAGACACCATTGGCAATGTCTGCTGTGAGCTGTAGTAATCTATCATATGACACTCACATCCCTATGCTGAACAGTGTGTCAATCAGACCTCTGCTCCTGGTCACAGCGTGAATCTTGAGGGACAAGTAGAGTGGGAGTGGGGTTTCTCTCTCGCGGCTGTGGCGCACTGAGGTTGACTCCACACTGCGTGTATGCTTTCCACTGTTGAACACCAGTAGCTGCGATACTGTAGGAGCAGCAGTTGTGGTGCTTGTGTTGGCCAACTTAGTCTGGGTGCTTGATGTTCGCCCCCCTCGAGGATCATGTTCACCAGAGCAAGGAGGGATGGTGTCACATAATCTTTCTGGCAGTCAGCGTTTGGAACGCACCGTCAAAGGTGAACCTGGTCTGAAACATTTCTCTACGTTTCTACCTGTGCTGCTCTTACTAGGTGCATGGCATCACTGTCATGGTCACAGGCCTTCTTCAGGGCGGGACCTATATCTTTCTCAAGCAAGAGAAGTGTGTCTCGGCCCTGAGAATGGGCTCTCAGATCAGGAAGCACAGAAAGAAGTCTGTCCTTCAGTCTGGTTGTGTGTATTCTGTTGTTTACCGTGGCACCCAGCTGCTCCAGTCTCATCTTGTAGAGGTTAGCCACGTCTGAGACTTTAAATACAGGGGCATTGTCCGCATCTGCATGCATGTCCTCCATGAATACCATCAGCTCAGCAAAGGCTATGCCATGCAGACGATTCGTATCCTCGTTCTTGAGTGCGGCTGGTCTAATTTTGTTGTATAATGCACGGAGACAGTTGCGATGGTATTTTGCCTCGATGGCAATCATGTCTCCTGCAGACAGCTTGGCCAGCAGTTCAGTGTCCCCCAATTCAGTGGCACATCTCCGAACGTTCTTGTCAATTTCCTTTGTAGCTGCTTCGTGCAAGTCTGCAGTACCAGCTGGCTTATTGCAGAAGAAACAGATAGGCTTGGTTGACTGTGGAAGTCTGTGGGCAGCTGCTGGTCGTGTGTGCACGGTTGGAGTACCGGTACTAGATTGCTGTCCTGAAGCTGATTCTGCTCTGCTCTGCTGGTCAAACATTTTTTTGTTTAACTTTAAACGACATTTTTTGTGCCACTGAGCACTGTGTGTCCTCAAGGTAGCTTCTACGCCATCGCCAAAATCCAGTCTGTTCACGTTGAGTTCCATTGGCATGTGCCGAAGTCCCTTGAACTGGAGGAGGTCTTCTGTCAATGATGCATAGCCACTACCACTCGGTTTCATGGTTGATCTTAGTGGGCACTGCAAAGGTTCATCTGTCTCTGCTTGGCAAATAATACAAAGCTCCCAGTTAGTTCTTTGGGATGGTCTTGATTGCTTGGACGTAGAGGGCTGGGCTGGGTCTATGAGGATATGACGCTTTGCCATAGTGACGATCAGGTGTGGGATGCTTGTATCTTGGCTTCGATCATCAGCCAGGGAATCCTGCAACACACAAGTACAACAATTGTGTTAGTACCAGCCACCACAGTTTACATTCATTGGCATCAATATTTGATATGTTGAGGTAATTGACCTCTCACTGTCCTCAGAGGTCAAAGCTAGACACCTGTAAATAATTACCAACGCTGTGTGGAATATGTAGACACTTTTATTGGAACACAAATGCATGATTTGTACATCATAAACATGTTTACCATTAACCAATGACGCCAAACATCAATATTTTGATACTTTGAGGTCATTGACCTCTCACGGTCCTCAGAGGTCAAATCTGCCTTACTTCCCGATCTGAAATGTACTAACATGTA
>JACEEZ010023817.1:0-7500 GCA_016584305.1 Chionoecetes opilio | reverse complement strand
GAGTGTTTCCATATATCCTACCTACAGTAGAGAGACACCTGACACCTGATCTAGGGGGCGGGACACTAGTAGGAAAATTCCTCTAGACACAGCTGCCTAGTCGGTGAGATCAAAAGAATATAGAAAGAAGGTGCTAAGACAGTAATTGGAGAGTAATTTGAGAGAGTAATTGGCGAGAGGGACCCCCTACAGTACAGTACATATATACTAGCTGCAAAGCCGCCCTCCGGGCTGAATTTTTGGCAAGCTCCTGCGGAGGGCTATTGGTGGGCCTTGGGCCCACAACCTGTGTTTGGTGGGCCGAAGGCTCACCAAACACAGACTCTCCAGATAGCCCCTTCTAGCTTTCCTGAAATCATGGATGCAGAAATGTATGTATTCCCCCACCCATTCACTCACCCATTACCCATCACCCCCCACCCATTCACTCACCCATTACCCATCACCCCCACCCATTCACTCACCCATTACCCATCACCCCCCACCATTCACTCACCTATTACTCATCACCACACACCCATTTACTCACCCATTACCCATCACCCCCCACCTATTCCCTCACCCATCACCCATCACCTCCAACCCATCACCCCCCACCCATTCACTCACCCATCACCCCACACCTATTACCCATCACCCCACCCATTCACTCACCCATTACCCATCACCGTACATCAAGGTTTCCTCAATTCTCGCAACCCACTTTTTTGTTCACAATTCTCGCTAATAGGCTACTAAAAAAAAAAGAAAAAAAAAGTGACCGGATCATCCCATAAGTGAGCTTAACATGTGCCCCTGGTCGACCGGTTCCAAAACTGTGCCATATGATGGGACTGGGGCACTGGGGGCGGCACCTATCACGGACACACAGACACACACACACTTTCGCTTATTATTATATATATATATATATATATATATATATATATATATATATATATAGATGAGAGAGAGAGAGAGAGAGAGAGAGAGAGAGAGAGAGAGAGAGAGAGAGAGAGAGAGGGAGAGAGAGAGAGGAGAGAGAGAGAGAGAGAGAGAGAGAGAGGAGAGAGAGAGATGAGAGAAGAGAGAGAGAGAGAGAGAGAGAGAGAGAGAAGAGAGAGAGAGAGAGAGAGAGAGAAGAGAGAGAGAGAAGAGAGGAAGAGAGAGAGAGAGAGAGAGAGAGAGAGAGAGAGAGAGAGAGAGAGAGAGAGAGAGAGAGAGAGAGAGAGAGAGAGAGAGAGAGAGAGAGAGAGAGAGAGAGAGAGAGAGAGAGAGAGATTGTTGGAATTAATTTATTACGCCCACAGGCGTCAGGCTGACATATACAAAAAAGGACAAAATAAATACAAAGAAGCACATGCAAACAGACAGAAACATGGGTTTTCAATGACTCCCGGCGGCGGGGTCATAGTTCACCCAGGCACTTTCACCACGGCGGCGATGATAGGCCGGCATGTCAATCGGTCTCTCCGTGGGCAGCCGCACGCCTGGCCTGCGGCCTTCACGTAGCGCCTGCCTCACATACGAGAGGGCTGGCTGGTGCGAAACACGGGAACGAACAGCCACAGTTTCCTGACTGACCAGGAACTCAAATGCCACAAGCAGTACGAGTAGGTCTGTCTCCCCGTAAGTATAGAGTCGTCCCTCCATCTGCGTCCCGCACTCGACCAAAGAGGTAAGCGGCCTGCACTGGGTCGCGGCGTCATGGCGGGGGGCCACAGCAAGCTGCAACCCCCCTCCAACGGCCGCCATTTCCAAGGGGGCTGGGACCTGCGTCATCACGGGGGCCTGGGCGTCCACGTCCATATCCCCCACAGGGGACAACAGACGGTTGCGCTGGGGCCTCTTCCTCCTCCTCCTGCGGCGGGGCCGTCGGGTCACGGCGGCGTCTTCATTCCGTGGAACGGGGGCTGGGGTATAGACCGAGGTGGAAGCAGGGGAGCCTCCTTCCACTGCAGCTGGCGAGCAACCGTGGATCCAGGAATCTGCCGGAGCCGGGCAGGGCAGCGACGATTCCAGGCGTGATGCCTGGCACCGCAGTTGGGGCACCGAGCCACGGGCCGCTCTCCACCCTCCCGAAGGAGGCGGACGCAGGCCCGTGAAGCGTGCTCCCCACTGCACACACCACACAGCTCTTGCCGCCGCTGACACTGGCGCTGGTAGTGCCCAAACGCCTGGCAGCGGTAACAACGGACAGGTTCCTGGATGTACCTGCGCACCGCGAATGTCCCGAAGCAGCCAAGGTCCAGGGCGGCGGGGACGTGCCCCTGCAGCGTCAGCTGAACCTGGCGGGTCGGGAGGTGCCGTTTAAGGCCCGCGCTGTACGAGCACCGCACCGCCGACACGACGAGCGGGTGCTCCAATACAGGGTCCAGGGGGAGGCCAGTGGGGTATCCAACAAGGACACCTCTCCTGCTGGGCTCCCTCCTTGCCAACACGATGCCCCGTGGTTGGCCATCAGCCACTTCCTGGAGGGTGGCGGCGGCGTCCTCAGTCGCCCCCCGGAGAAGGAACTCCCCGGAGGCGGAGACATCCACCTTGAGGGCGAGCCGAAGCTCGCACTCCAACCACCGAACAAGCTGATAGGGGCTGGGAAAGTCGTCATGCCTGACGACCCTCCACACCGGGATGGTCGCTCCGCAGCCGTGGCACCACTCTGCTGTGAAGAAGGCTTCATCACCCTGAAGCGCTTCCTCTGGAGGATGAAGCCGGTGTCGTCTGGATCCTCGGGGCGCCTCCGCGTAGACGTCATGGTGGGAGGTAACTCAACCACCAGGACTAACAGCGGAGAGACGAGAGAACGGGGAGGAGGTCCGTTCACGACCGAGGTGCGAGGTGAACTGAGAAAGAGAGAGAGAGAGAGAGAGAGAGAGAGAGAGAGAGAGAGAGAGAGAGAGAGAGAGAGAGAGAGAGAGAGGAGAGAAGAGAGAGAGAGAGAGAGAGAGAGAGGAGAGAGAGAGAGAGAGAGAGAGAGAGAGGAGAGAAGAGAGAGAGAGGTGCGCGGCGCCCTACTGCAGCTCATCCAGGACTACCTCCAAGACAGGACCTTACGGGTGGTGATCAACGGCCACACTTCCAGCCAGCAACCCATCCACGCCAGCGTCCCGCAGGGCAGCGTACTCGGGCCTCTTCTGTGGAATGTCTATTTCAATGACATTCTCCAGCTCATTCCTGAGGCCCAGGCCTACGCTGATGACTGCACCCTTGCCTTCCCCTGCGACAGACGTGACTGGCAGGACACGGTGTGCCGCATCAACCTGGCATTGGACAACATCGTCACCTGGAGTAGTCGATGGCAGGTCAGCCTGGCCCCTGACAAAACCCAGGCTCTGCTTATCTCCCGCAGGCAAGACATCACCAACCTGCCTGTACCGGACATACGGCTTGAGGGCAGATCACACCCCCTTCAGAGATCCATCTCCATCCTTGGGGTGGAGTTTGACGCGGGACTGACCTTCACCAGTCATGCCAGGAGAGTAGCTAAAAACTCGGCCTGGAGACTCAGCTGTGTCCGGCGCATCTCCCACCTTCTAGATGCCAAGGGGGTTGAGGTTCTGTACAAGGCTCAGGTACGTCCCCTAATGGAATACTCCCCCCTAGCATGGTCTTCCTGCCCGCCCTCTTACTTGGCCACACTAGACCGCGTCCAGAGAAGAACCCAGCGACTGGTTAGCAATAAATGTCCCACCACGCGCCTGACTTCTTCCAAACCCTCCAGAAGCGCAGGGCTGTGGCAGGTTTATGTGTCATGCACAAGGCACTAAATCTCCACACGCCCCACCTGGCAGCCATCAAGCTCCCCAGGCCCCCGCCGCCCCTTCACTCCACCCGTGTCGCCCCACACAGACAAGAGCAAGTGACTGTGCCCTTCTCCAGGACAGAGCACCACCTACGTTCATTCTTACCCCGCTACGGCCGTCTGTGGAACCAGTTAGTTCACCAAACTGACCTCCACCACCACGCCTCGCTACAAGACTTTAAGCGGGGGGTGAACAGCTGGTTGATGGCCTAATTTATTATTAACATAAAATGTCTTTTTTATATTAGATGTAGCTATAGATAGCTCTAGTGTAAAACCTAGAGCTTTAGCTATAATAACACCAAATGTACTAACAGTTTAAATAAAAAATAAATAAAAAAAAAAAGAGCGAGAGAGAGAGAGAGAGAGAGAGAGAGAGAGAGAGAGAGAGAGAGAGAGAGAGAGAGAGAGAGAGAGAGAGAGAGAGAGAGAGAGTGTGTCTAGATGTCCATGCATCTGTCCATGGGAGAACGAGAGCTGGACTTGGACCGTGCGTGTTTGAGCGACTTCAGCTGTTTTTTTACAACTCTTGGCGTTTGGAGCTAGGACCTTAGACCTTAACGAGTATGCAGCCCTGAAACCACCTACGTTGGGTAAATAATAGCGTGGGAAATCCAGTGGACAGGAAACAGGTTTTTAGGCGAAAAACCAGGTATTTTGTATGAGAAGTGAGCTTTCCGGCGTCTGGCGGACTTAGTGTAGGTCTGAATGAAAATTTGAGGCCACATTTCCGATAGAGTTTTTTGCGTTCTACAACTTTGTCTTCTGTGAAATTTTTCGAATCTCCAACTTAAGTGGCTGTTCTGTGAGTTTGAAGTGAATTATAGTGGTTTTCAGGTGAGTTTCGTGGCATCTGGCGGACTTAGTGTAGGTCTGAATGAAATTCTGAGGCCACACTCCCGATAGAGCTTGTGGCCCTCTACAACTTTGTCATCAGTGAAATTTTTTTATTCCCGACCGTAAGTGGCTTTTCTGTACGAAAATTCCCTCTGAGCCTGGCCCGCCCCGTCCCGCATAAATTTACTGACCCTGGTTTAAGATCTGCGACGTGCGCAGCACGTCGCAGATCATAAACAAGCTAGGTTATACCTTTTCTGATCCAGGTTTAAGATCTGCGAAGTGCTGCCTGCGCACGTCGCAGATCTTAAACAAGCTAGGTTATACCTTTTCTGACCCAGGTTTAAGATCTGCGACGTGCTGCGCACGTCGCAGATCTTAAACAAGCTAGAAACGATTTTGTATGAGAAGTGAGCTTTACGGCGTCTGGCGGACTTAATGTAGGTGTTACGGCAATGTCGAGGGCATATTTCCGATAGAGTTTTCTGCACTCTACAACTTGGTCTTCAGTGAAATTTATCGAATCTCGAACTTAAGTGGCTTCTCTGTGAGTTTAAAGTGATTTATAGTGGATTTCTGGGGAGCTTCGTGGCGTCTGGCGGACTTAGTGTAGGTCTGAATTAAATGTTGAGGCCACACTTCCGATAGAACTGGTGGCCTTCTACAACTTTCTCTTCAGTGAAATTTTTTGAATCGCGACCGTAAGTGGCTTTTCTGTACGAAAAACACCTCTGAGCCTGCCCCGTCCCGCCCCGCATAAATCCCCGCTATATATATATATAATAAGGGAACGTGAGCTGAGATTTAGACCGTTTTTTTCGATCTAACGCGTTTATTAGACATTTAACGGCCAACGTTTGGAATACATGTTTGGTTGTACGTCCGTTGCCGGTCTTGCGGAAACCCTAGCCAACGGTCTGTGACTTTTGGTTCTCGAGTTGCCATGTATGGATTTTACGGTTTTTTCTTTATGACGTGTTTATGCGACTTTTGTCGACCCAAAGACATATAACATATTTTGAGCAACGTAGGGTTTACTATCTTTTGCCTGTCAATTACAAACGCTGTAGGACTTACGGTTTGGGAGTTACAGTATGAATTTTACCGTACGGTTTTTCCCAAACAAATATTCATTATTGGGGAAATTATATAGAATTACAGTTATATATATTGTCATTATACACAATTCTTACTGAGATCGTTTTTACGTATATATGTACATATAAAATTGCACATATATTTCCCCCGCATCAATGCATACAAACAATATTCCATCTCCACTATTATTCATCATTGGGAAAATTACAATAAATAACAAGTATTTACAGCGTCATTATACACAATTATTACTGAGATCATTTTTACGTATATATGTAAATAAAAATAATCATATTTTCTGGCTGCAAAAATACTCAAAAATTGGGCCTCATTTGGTTTTTGGCCTGTTCCGACTAAACTATTGATCTAAACAGAAAAAAGATTTCAATAATTTTTGTCCGGTTCGACGAGATCTACGCAATGGCACTGTCCAGTTAGTCCTAACATGTCACATTCTCGAGATATATGTTTTTTTTTAGTTTTTAAAAACTATTGATTTGTGCCTTTATTTATGCATGAATTTCACTTTCGCATATACCACCGGATTGGCCTTCAAGAGCTGCATCTTTTATGTTCTATACCATTTTGTCCTTACGTGTACGGTTACTGTGATATTAATGAAAATGTGATATCCCAAATAAATTCCTGGCCTACGTAGCCTGCAGATTTTGGGCGAAAATAAATATCTCCCTATTTGGATGAAACTCGGTTTATAGGGGCTTCTACTGATGGCGATCACGAATCTGGCCTTTGTTTGCCGATATTAGATTCTTAAAGCTATTTCTTCCATCAGTTTGCTTATTTACGCCCTATAAATGCATACAAACATTACTCAATCTTCACTAATATTCATCACTGGGAAAATTACATTGAATAACAAGTATTTACACCGTCATTATACAAAATTTATACTGTATTCATTTTTACTTATATATGTAAATAAAAGTTAAATACCTGCTGGCTGCAAAATTCCACAAAATTTTGCCCCCATTTGTTTTTGGGCATTTCCCGACTACACTATTGATCTAAACAGAAAAATGCCCTATATATTTTCAGTCCGGTTCGATGAGATATACGCAGTGGCATAGTCCGTTTAGTCCTAACATGTCACGTTCTTGAGATACTTCGTTTTCTTAAAATCATTTTCCCAATTTTACTGATACGTGTCCCAACACACTGCGTTGGCTTGACTTCAGCCTACCACCTCCCAGCCTACCACACGACCCCCTGCACACGCTGCCCCTGCACCGAGGGGACAAACTCCAGGCGATCAAGGAAAACCCGAACAGATACAGCTCACCCCACCCCTCAGAACACAGGCACAGGCACCAAACAGAAGACCAAGAACCCTGCTCACCGACAAAGTCTCCCTCTTCCCCGGACACCTGGTCACAAGCGCCGCCTGAACAATTACATCGCGCCGTCCTTGAAACCCGTCTCATTACTGTCCCTGCCCCTGCCCGCCCCCCGAGGAATCACCACCAAGGAATTTTGCTACTACTACTGCAACAGAAGTGGTCACACCGACAATACCTGCCACTGGTTAAATTGGTGCGACCACTGCTACCGTGAGGGTCACACCATAGAAAACTGTCGCTCCTGATTGCCAAAAGAGGCACGATAACTCTGCCACCAGCTGACTGAGCAGGCAGCTATCACTTCCGCCTCGTTGAAACCCTCAACAGAACCTCACCATTACCTTCCCTGGAAACCCAGGGGTCATCACAGACCCGCACTCCACCAAGAGGGTCACACGCCATCAGACCAACCACTGGGCTCGCATC
>JACEEZ010023814.1:35000-51283 GCA_016584305.1 Chionoecetes opilio | reverse complement strand
TCCTTTAATACGATTTAGCCCCTGATAAATGAGTTAGAACCATGCATAAATTAGCGTTAAATAAATAAATAAAATCATCAATCGGGTAGTTTTCCCGATTGATGATGTTACTTATTTACTTATATATTTCATTTTCTGATAAATGAATTAGCACCATATATAAATTAGCGTTAATTAAATCAATATCATCATCAATCGGGAAAACTACCCGATTGATGATTTTATTTATTTTGTTAACGCTAATTTATGCATGGTTCTAATTCATTTATCAGAAAACGAAATACATCAATGGAAAGCTAATAAAATTGCGCTTCTATTGATACCCTTCATGATAAAAGTTGAATCGCAAAGTTTTAAATGGCGAAGAGTTGAAGTGAATATTAAGTTCATGCATATGTCTTCAAAGTCTCGTAATGGCATTTCTTTAACGTGTTTTACTGTTTTTTATTTGATAATATTATAGAGCAAACATTTACGAAGACTACAATATATAATTTTTACTGATAAACCAGTCTATATGATCCGTACATATATATAAATCCGAGTGGCCCTTCGACTTAAGGGCCAACAACAGGCCGATCCGCAACAGGCCGATATTCCGTGTGCAGTCCATATTTACAGTGGTCTATGCCCAATACTATTAATTAATATTGATATAATTTTTCATCCTGAAGAAGCTCCATAGAAAATGCTTTAGGGGTGACTAAGGGTAACACCCCCATGCCAGTAAAGATGTGAGTTATATCTTAAGAGGGCTCACAGCTTACAGGAACACGTGAGAGACTGTCTGCTATCACATTATCCTTTCCTTTCACATGGGTAACAACTAAATCATACTCCTGCAACAGTAGACACCACCTCACCTCATCAACCTTTGATTTGAATTTTTCATTCTATTTACAAAAACTAAGGGGTTGTCATCTGTAAACACTTGCACTGGCATCGCAGCCCCTTTTACATTTATATAAAAATGATTTAAATTCAAAATTAACGCCAAAGCCTCTTTCTCTATTGTGCTATAATTCCTCCTGTATAACAATAACTTTTTAGAGAAATATCCAATGGGATGATCAACTCCTTCCATCTCCTGCATCAACACTCCTCCAATTCCCTCACCACTGGCATCCACATACAGTTTAAAAGACTTTTCATAATCAGGAGTAACCAAATTGGGAGCATTAACTAAAATATCCTTAATTTTCTTGAAAGCCTCCTCACAGTGCTCACTCCACACAAATTTCATCTTTTTAGACAACAACCTGGTTAATGGCAGTGCATCTGCTATGAAATTTCTACAAAATCTTCTATAATAACCACTCATCCCCAAAAATCTCAACAGTTCCTTCCTGTTTGTTGGAGAAGGCAAATCCATAATGCCTTTCACTTTGGCATTAAGTGGTCTCATCTGTCCTTGCCCAACCTTAAATCCTAAATATTCCACTGAAGCCTTCACAAAATCACTTTTCACCAGGTTCACTGCGATATTTGCATCATCCAATTTTATAAATACTTCAACCAACAACTTTAGATGCTCCTGCCACTTCTCAGAATACAGTACAATAAAATTTTTATATACAGTACAACATTTTACTCCCATCAATACTTCATATACTAATCTTTGCAAACAACTGGAACTATTCTTCATACCAAAAGGCAAAACTTTATATTAATAGAGTCCATCCATGGTAACAAATGCTGACAACTCCCTAGCTTTCTCAGTTAATCCCACCTGCCAAAAACTTTTAGCAGGTCTATTTTTATTACATAACTAGCATTTCCCAGCTGGTCTATATCAATCATCAATTCTGGGAATGGGGTAGGAGTCACTTTTGGTTACAACATTAACCTTTCTATAATCAGTACAAAATCTATATCTGTTCCCTCCAGGTTTAGGCACCAACACACAGGGTGAACTCCATGGACTATTGCTATGTTCAATTAAATCATTTTTCAACATGTACTCTACTTCTTTTCTCATTATCTCTCTCTTCTGTGGTGCCACTCTGTATGGGTGTTGTTAAATTGGTGCTACTTTTTCAATTTCTACATGTACTTTTACATTTGTTCTTCTGGGAGCATCAGGAAACAAAGATTTAAAATTATTTATAATTCTTTTTACCTCTCATCCCTCATCCCGACACAAATGTTTCAACTTCTCTTCCAACTGTGATAATACTACTGACTTCTCCAAACTCTGCCCCTCACATCTGACTAAATCATTATGCTCCACATCATCCTTTTCAGACTTCACAACATTCTCACAAATTATATTATTAACATCTACTCCATGTATCTTCTCTTTGTCATGATATGGCATCAACATATTGACATGACATAGCTGATTCCCTTTGCGTCTCCCTGGAGTTTCTACTAAGTAATTTACATCACTAATCTTTTTCTCAATTAACCAAGGGCCACAGTATTTATCATTTAAAGGATTACGTTGCAGTGGGAACAGCACCAATACCTTGTCACCAGGTTGAAAATCTCTCTCTCTTGCCTTTTCAACATACCATTTCTTCATATCCCTCTGAGATTCCTTAAAGTTCTCACCAGCAATTTATCTAGCCCTCATTAGTCTCTCCTTAAATATTGCTACATATTCCAAACATTAGGTACATTTACATTTCCTAACCATTTCTCCTTTAACATCCTCAGTGGTCCTCTGACCTTATGCCCATACACAATTTCAAAAGGGCTGAAACCTGTTGATTCCTGTATAGCATCTCTCAAAGCAAACAGTGCTAACGGCACAGCCTCTTCCCAATCCCTATCCAATTCCATACAATATGTCCTCAGTTGTTTTTTTTAGTGTCTGGTGAAACCTCTCTAAGCAGCCCTGTGACTGCGGGTGGTAGGCACTTGCTAATTGTTTATTAATTCTCAACTCCTGTAACACTTGACCAAACAATGTTGAAGTGAAGTTACTACCCTGATCCGATTGCATTACTTTAGGAAGTCCAACCCACGAAAAAATATTCACCAACTCTCTCACAATAACTTTAGCATGAATACTTCTCAATGCTATTGCTTCTGGGAATCTAGTAGCCATACACATTATGGTCAATAAATACTGGTTGCCTCTCTTAGAAGGAGGAAGAGGACCCACAATATCAATACATATTCTACTAAATGGCTCACCCACTACAGGAATAGGACACAATGGCGCTTTCACTATAGTTTGGTTTGGTTTACCTACCACTTGGCATACATGGCAAGTTTTACAATATTCAGTCACACTCTTCTTTACTCCTGGCCAATAAAAATGAGCTGTTATTTTGTTTAATGTCTTTGTTACACCTAAATGACCAGACCAATTATTTTCATGAGCCAATTCCAAAACTTTCTCTCTTTATTTCCTGGGAACAACAATTTGAGCCTTCACCATCCAATGATCAGTTACTGGGCTATCAGTAGGCCTTCACTTCCTCATTGAAACCTCATTCTCAACATAATATCCCACATCCTCATCTGAAGCTCCTTCTCTCACTGCCTCACTCCACAAAGATTTTAGACTCTCATCCTCCCTTTGTGCACTTGTCAAATCCTCCTTTCTCACAACATAATCTGACATAATCCCAGTCTCACATTCAGTCCCATCACCTTTCACCTGTTCAACCTCCCTATGGGACTCCACTCCATCAAACAATGAGCCTAAGTCCATCTCACACTCCTCCATTTTCTTGGCCTTAGCTCTTGTCACAACACATGCTGGATACAGTATACTCTCCTCCACCTTTCCTTCATCCTCACATATTTCAGGTTCCAAAATGTCATCATCCTGACTAATTATAGGATTCTCCATAAGCTCAGGGGTAGGTACAATCTGTTCACCCGCCAAATCATTCCCAAGGAGCATGTCTACACCTGTTACTGGAAGTTCATTTCTCACTCCTACCTTCACTTTTCCTGTGACAAATCCACTCTAAAGCCACACATGATAAATGGGAATGACAATTCCAGAAGATCCTATACATTTAATATCAATTTCTTCACCTGTAAAAGTTTTCTCACTCCACTCTAGAGTATTCTGAAGTACTATACTTAAATTAGCACCTGTATCCCTCAAAATAACAATTTCCTTCTCTGCACCATCATCTACATTCATCTGTCCCTTTGTAATAAAAGGTTCAAAATCAACTGCAGGTAAAACTTTCTTCTCAGTGTTAACATTTGTTGGTAAGTGCTCTACACATCCTCTCCTGGACACCGTCAGTCCTGCCTCCTTTGAATTCATATAGGTATAACAGTATAACATTGATATTTCTTATGTCCCTGTTTACCACAAAATTGACATTTAGGTTTGCATGCTTTGTTGGTTGCCACAATATTTTTTTTATTTTTTTTTCCTGTGCCTATAGCGCCTGTAGGCAGTGGTGACCCAGGGCTCGGATGGTAGGCTCTGGAGTTCACTTGAGGGCTGTGATGGTCGCCCTCGCCCGTGGTGGCGCAGGCAGGATTCTTATAGTGACGCCTGTAGAGGCTCAAGCCGCCCCCCTGTTTCCTCCAATGCACTCGCAGTCGAAGGTAGAGTTGATAGGAGGGGCATGTGGGTGTTCTTAGGCCACTCGACGGTGCAGAAAGGTTTTGTTTTCTTCGGGAATCGAACTCGGGTCAGCGAGAACGCCAGTCGGAGACGCTAACCACTCCGCTACCGCCTCCCCATATATACTTAGGTGTCCAACTTCACCACATTTATAACATCTAATCAAGGATTTATTCTGCCTTGGAGCATTACTGACATTATTATTCCTGGGAGGGGATGAATATACTGCCTAATTCTGAAAATAACCTCCAAAACTAGATTTCACATAGTTATCTGAGTACTTAGCATTGAAATTGGTATTGCAACTGCGGTGATACTTTGCATCTGCCGCGTGCAGATCAGATGGTGCTCCAATGATGCGGTTACGGACTATTCTACTCAGTTCATCTCCGCGTTTCTCACAAAGGTCAAGTAGGTACTGCTTGTACGTCTCACCATCACCCATCTTGCCTGTGGTTACTCTCGACGCAGGGACTCTGTACTGTTGTGGCACCTTGGGATCATACTCATTCGGTAATATGCAGGGAGTAATGTCATGGCAGAACAAACAGTGCTTCTGAAAGTCAAAGACATCACCACCGATACTGGAGCGCAATCGCTTAGGCCCAGCGTTGGAGTCTTCATTTGTCTCCTCCTTTGGCATACGCTTGCCCAATTTATTGAGAGTGGAAGGAGATACATACTTAGGTACGCAATTTTTTTGACATCTAACAGTAGATGATCCATCAGCTAGTTCTTTTCGTAGTCTGATATCATCTTGGCGAAGGTTACTAGCTGCCAATATTGTGTCGATTCGTGAAGACTGTATCAACTTCCCAACCCCACAGTTGTAAACAGTCTTGAAGAAGCATTCCTCGGCATCCTTGTGGCCTCCTGTTTCAGCCATATCATCGCTCACGTCAGATCCTGCAACATAAACGTAGATCGTTAAGAGTTACTGATATATTGGTGGATTTCACATTGAAAGCACACAAAATGACCATCACCAATGCTATTTATGTCACGAGTAGGGCTGTAGGTGGCACGCAGTTGGCTTCTAAATGGCATAATTTCTTCAGAATTTAACATGTCAAGCACATGCATAAACAGCAAGATCATTGTTCAATTGCATTCACAACCGATTTATGTTAGTTTTTGGTGCGATTTTGTGTGATTTTGGCATTTTTACATGTATTTTTGGCGGTCATATTGGATTTATGCCATCAAGATGGCCGCCAAACGATCCACTAACATCATAATTAACTTCCTTGGTCTCTAAAACATATATTTAGACATCAATTTCATCCTTTTACTGTACTTACAGTAGAACAGGAGTTACAGCCTAATTTATATGTTGATTATATATGGCGGTCATCTTGGCGGCCATCTTGGATTCTGAAAAAGCCAAGCTGGTGACAAGTGGCCACCCATCCTAAATTTTATCTAGACACTAATACCTATCAAAATAAGCCAAAAAACGATTGTTGTCAAACATTGCAAGGTTCACTGGAAATATGCTGCTCTGCCACCGGACTATTTATAGGGACTGGCAACTAAGCGGGCTTTGTGTTACCTGTTTTTGTTGTTCCCTTTGCCATTTCTTTGTGATGTAAAAAAAAAAAAATAATATTAATAATAATATTGGAATAGAAATTCTAAAATATAAACAGACCCTTATCTTAACACCTTACCTTAACAGGCCTTAAGAGTACACAGAGAGAAGGTAAATAAGGTGACATAGATATATAGTGCCGCATAAATACATGTGATATGAGTAAATGGATTAATATTCCACTATAAATAAATCAGGGCCTCTGGAAAACAATAATACTTAACTTAATTATACGTGAAATAAGGTAGATTTTTGCGGGTTCTGTGACATAACGAGGTAACATAAATATAATATTGGCATAAAAATACAAAAATATTAACAGACCCTTAAGAATACACGGGAAGTTAAATAAATTACATGAGAGCTAAAATAGTTTTTCAAGGCTGTGGATTTTATGATATACGTAATTAAGGTTTTTCAAGGTAAAGGTTAGCTTAGACAAGGATGATCTACACAACACGAGGTAATTTTTCATCACCAACAACACATAAGCTTTTTCTAGCCAAACTTACCCGCCCACACATAAAGGTCAAAGGGCAAAGGTCAGGTGGATAAAGGGCCCTTGACTCGGCCACAGGTCCAGGGTATGATATAATGACTTCTTAATAAGCGGGACTATCGCCTCATTTTTGCTTTCATCGCAAAAAGAGCGGTTATGACGCTTGAGGTTATGCTCGCGCGGGCGGTGAAGAATGACTCGATGGAAAGCAGATGTAAGGTGAGGTAAGTATTGAACCCATTATACGGGTGGCGGATGGCGGGCGTACCTCACAGGCCGGTAGGTCTGGGAGGCACGTCAAACAGCGACCCTTTCTATCACAGATGGAAAGGGATTGACGCTGCCCCCCCCACCCCCGCCGGAAAAAAATAAGAAAAAGGAGATCGAAAAGATAATCGAAGTAGGAGAGAGAGAGAGAGAGAGAGAGGAGGAGATAGCTAGAGAGATAGAGGATAGAGAGAGAGAGAGATAGAGATAGAGAGAGGAGAGAGAGAGAAAAAAAAAGGGCGAGAGAGAAAAAAAAAAAAGTGAGTTCAATAAATTGGTTGGGTATCCGACTAAAAGTAGTGAAAAATGAAATCAGCTAAAAGAGTTCCGGCAAAAAAGTTTTGTCTACAGTGAACGTGCTTGTTACGTAAGAGCTTTACCGGAATGCTTTTATCACTCTCCCCTCTCGAGTAGTGATTATACAAAGGAAGAACAGACAGCAACAGCCATACTGGGCAAGGCTGCCTGTGTGACTTCTTTCTATCGCTAGAGTTTCTACGTGTTAGAGGTGAATATAACAAAGTTGAAGGCACCTCCCCCACCACAACTTCAAATACATAGGTGAGTGTAGCCACTTTTATACCTTAATTATATATAATTTTTTTTATCATAAAGGACTGACCAAGGGCAAAAGAAAAAATAAGTAAAAACAAGCCCACATAGTTGCCAAATACCTATAAAGGAGACAGTAAGAGAATATAAATAGAGGGGATGGGCCAATTTAGTTCGGGAAGTGTCTTGCTGCTCCACTCTTGAAAAGGTTTAGGTCGTAGAAAGGATGTAAAATAGAAACAGAAAGAGAGTTCCATAGTTTACCATGCAGTGAAGGTGATGAAAGAGTGAAATAACTGATTAATTCTTGCATTAGGGAGATGGACAGACTAGGGTTTGCGAATGCTAGAAGTTTTTGTGCAGCGAGACCGGGAAGGGGGGAAGCATGCAGTGGAGCAAGTTCAGAAGAGCAGTGACGTGAAAATACAGTAGAAGATAGCAAGAGAATGAAAAATTTGCGATGCATGTAAAGATTGAAGACTGTCAGTCAGAGGAGGGGAGTTGATGAGATGAGAAGCTTTTGACTCAACATTGTTTAGGAAAGCTGTATGAGTGGATCCCCCCACACATGAGAGGCATACTCCATACATGGGCGAATAAGGCACCTGTACACACCAAGCACTGGGAGGAGAATAAAATGGACGCAGACGCCACAGGACACTTAACTTCATGGAAGCTGTTTTAGCAAGAGATGAGATGTGAGATTTATAGTTCAAATTTTTAGTAAAGGATATTCCTAGTATGTTCATTGTAGAAGAGGGAGACAGTTGAGTGTCGTTGAAGAAGAGGGGATAGTTGTCTGGAAGGTTAGGTCGAGTTGATAGGTGAAGAAATCGGGTTTTTGAGGCATTGAACCAAACAAGGTTTGGCTTTGCCTCCATCAGAATTATTACAAAGATCAGAAGTTAGGCGTTATGTGGCACTTCTCCGTGAATCACTTATTAAACGACATGTTGTGTGCCTCTTTGTATTTGTTTGTTTGTATAACCTTGTGACGTAATTATTCATATAATTCTTATTGAGACTGATGAATGTATGAAGCCAGAAATATAAAGAAAGACAAAACAGTAAAGCTATTCATTCCATTTCCGCACAAAAAGCTTAACCAATCATGTTAATAGCAATGTTATATCCTGACTTAAGGCTCGATATTCTATTAGTTCTCTCCTTGTCTTTTATTCTCTTGACGCACATCACTTTTATTCCTTTTTCATATCTTGCCCGGCGGGATCTCATCCCCCGAACTGATAACGTTTCGAGCGTGTGTTTCGTGTTCGGCCCTTCGATCAGTGGCGGCCTCACACGCCAGTCACACGAGCTGATGAGGAGGAAGGAGGAGGAGGAGGTAGGAGGAGGAGGAGGAGATGGAGGAGGAGGAGGAGGAGGAGGTAGGAGGAAGGGAGGAGGAGGAGGAGGGAGAGGAGAGGAGGAGGAGGAGGAGGAGAGGAGGCTGCTGAGGAAGGAGAGGGAGGAGGAGGAGGAGGATGAGGAGGGAGGAGGAGGAGGAGGCGGAGGCGGAGGCGTAGCGGAGGCGGAGGCGGGAGGCGGAGGCGGAGGCGGAGGCGGAGGCGGATCTGAGGCGGAGGCGGAGGCGAGGCGGAGGCGGAGGCGGAGGCGGAGGCGGAGGGCGGAGGCGGAGGCGGAGGCGGAGGCGGAGGGAGGAGGAGGAGGACAGAGGGAGGATAATGAATGGTAAGTTAGAGATAAATGCAAGGGATATACAAAGCAAGAAATGGAGGAAAATAATTTTGGGTGTATTTGAGTCTGGAAAATTAAATAGTGGTTTGTGAATAGATGTGAGGAAAAGATAGAAAGAGAAGAAGATGAGAAAGGAAAGGTATGGGGACTATAAATTTAAGGAGAGGAGGAAAATATGGGAGGAAGAGAGGAGAGGGACGAGAAAAAGAAAACGAAAGAATAGTAAGGAGAGAGAAGAAGGAGAAACGGAAAGAGCACACCATTAAGCAGCAAACTTATGCCAGGCAGTTCAAAGAAAGTGACGTGAAAACCGAGACGAAAACGAGGAGAAAAATGTTACAAAAAGAAGTCTAGAGGAAGGAGAGGCACCATGACTCACTTATTCTATTACACTCCCTTCAAAAAATAGCCAAGGAAACAGTACCGAAGCCTCATAATACTCCACAATACGCTCTAAAACATCTCATTACTACCAAACAGCGAGAGAGGCGGCCTGCCTCTCCTGCATTTATTTTTGAACACCTAATTTTCCTACATTTTTTCTCTACATTCCACACTCATTTTTTACATACCTCAATTTAACCTGCCATTCTATACCTATTTTACTACTACAAAACCACCATTAATCCCCCATCATCCATCTACCTTCCTATCCTCACCACCTGCATCTCCTCATTCACCCATAACACACCCATGCTTTTGTCTCCTATTACCTTACCTTTACCTATTTACCTACGCCCTTCAGCCCACCTGTCAGACCTCAAGTACACCTGCTCTTCACGTCACACTATTCAGATCAAGTAACTCAAGGTTCTCGTGTTGAATATTTTATCAGCACAAAACTTGGTTCCTGGATAAATGGCTGAATTAAATACGGTAATGTGAAGTTAACAAGCTGAAATGCTTTTTCTTTTTTGACGATGGTGGTAATGGTGGTGGTGGTGATGGTGGTGGTGGTGATGGTGGTGGTGATGGTGGTGAGAGTAGGAAAGGAGGAAGGAAGGGAAGGAGGAAGAGAGAGAGAGAGAGAGAGAGAGAGAGAGAGAGAGAGAGAGAGAGAGAGAGAGAGAGAGAGAGAGAGAAGAGAGAGAGAGAGAGAGGAGAGAGAGAGAGAGAGAGAGATTACTTTACTATCTCTCTCTCTCTTCTCTCTTCTCTCTCTCTCTCTCTCTCTCTCATCTCTCTCTCCTCTCTCTCTCTCTCTCTCCTTCCTCTCTCGTCTCTCTCTCGTCTCTCCTCTCTCTCTCTCAAACATAATTATTGCTTGACACACTTAAACCAGTTCAAAAACGATAATTAGAACCAGCAATCATTATCTTTACTCTAACTTTCTTAACTTATCTTTTTCTTTCTTTAATCACGAACAAAAGTCTGAAATTGAAAAGAAACAAAAATAGATCGGTAGCGAGACATAAGGAGAAAAATAATATGTAATGGATATATGTTTTTTATGTTTTGGTAAATCATGACTACTATTATTATTTGGTCAGGTAGAATAATGATACAAAAAATAAATAATGCAAAAGACCGAGATATTAACAGAATGATAAAGCTGTAATTATCTCACTAATGTGGTATACAAAATGTTATAATTAAATAAACTAAAAATGTGTGTTTTCAAAGAGCGAGGTAAGAACTTATAAAATGTGTGTAGATAAAATTAATCACTCGGACAAGAGAAACAAAAAAAATTGGATAGGAAGAAAGTCATGTCAAAGATAAAAAAAAAAAGATGAAATGTGATGGATAGAAACATTTCAGAACGTGTAAATGTAGATGTATAGACTTTTAGATTTGTGTAGATAAAATAATACACTCTGCAACCTTTACCGCACTTTACGTTATTGTATTTTGTGTACATCAGCTCACGCGTTTGTGTGTGATTGAAATGGGTGTACAAAGTGGCTCTATCGTACCCCTGCCCTGCTTCCCCCTGTCCCGCCCTCCCCTGTCTCTCCTCCCCCTGCCTCGCCCTCCAATCAAACTAAAAGGTAAAGCACATCGCCATGTGCAATTAAAGTCAAAGTTTTACAATTGTGTCCCAGGGGTGTGTGTATGACTTCTGCTGACTCTTTTTGTTTACAGCCTGAACACACATAGACACAGAAAAAACAAAAAAACCTCACGCGACACAATTTTTTTTTCTCTCTCTCTCTCTCCTCTGTCCTCATCTCATCTCTCATCTCTCTCTCATCTCTCTCTTCTCCTACTCTCTCTCTCCTCTCTCTCTCTCTCGTCCTGCGCTCTCCGCTCAGCCAAGTCAGAGCTTCTTTCTCACACGTCCCCTCTTCAGCTCTCAGCTCCTCGCTCTCGCTCCTCGTCTCTTCGCTCTCTCTTCCGTCTCTCTCTCGTCGATCTGCTCCCTCCTCTCGACACTCTCTCTCTCTCCTCCTCCTCCTCTCTCTCTCTCCCGACTCATAACTCGTCTTCATCTCCTCTCTCTCTCTCTCTCTCATCCTGTCTCTCGTCTCTCTTCCTCTCTCTCTCTCTCCTTCCGTCACTCCTCTCTCTCCCTCTCTCTCTCTCTCTCTCTCTCGCATCCTCTCTCTCTCTCATCTCTCTCCCTCTCTCTCTCTCGTCTCCGCCTCTCTTTCTCCTCGGATAGGAGTGCTCCTCCTCCTCTCCTCTCCTCCTCGTTCTCCTCTCCTCTCTCACTCTCTCTCCCTCGCCTCTCTCTGCCCCCCTCTCACCTCTCTCTCCTCCTCTCACTCGTTCCTCTCTCTCTCCTCCATCCTCGTCCTCGCCCTCCGTCCTCTCTCCAGCCCTCCTCTCCTCTTCCTCGCTCTCCCTCTCGTCCCTTCTCTCTCCACTCTCGCCTCATCTCTCTCTCTCTCCTCTCATCTCTCTCTCTCTCTCCGCTCTCAATCTCTCTCTCTGGGTCTCCCATCCTTCTCTCTCTCAGTCTCTCTCTCTATATCTCTCTCATCCTCTATCTCCCTTCTCCTCTCTCTCTCTCTCTCCCTCTCTCTCCTCTCTTCTCTCATCCTCTATCTCGGCCATCTCCTCCTCTCTCTCTCTCTCTCTCTCTCTCTCCTCGTCCATCTCTCTCTCTCTCTTCTCCGCTCTCTTGATCTCTCTCTTTTCTCATCTCTTTCTTTCTTTCTCTCTTACTTTTTTCCTTCCTCCTTTCCTCTCTCTCTCGTCGTCTCTCTCTCTTCTCTCTCTCTATCTCTCCTCATCTCCTCCTCTCTCCTCTCTCTCTCTCCTCTCCTCTCTCTCTCGGTCTCTCTCTATCTCTCTCTCCCCTCTCTCTTCTCAATCTCTCTCTACTCTCCTCTCTCCTCCTTCTCTCTCTTCTCCTCTCTTCTCTCTCTCCTCTCTCACTCATCTCTCTCTTCTCTCTCTCTCTCTCTCTCTCTCTCTCTCTCTCTCTCCTCTCCTCTCCTCTCTCTCTATCCTTCACTCATCTCTCCCTCTCTCTCTCTCTCTCTCTCTCTACTCTCTCTATCTCCGCATCTTCTTCTCACTCTCTCTCCTCCGTCTCCTCGGCTCCTCGGGTCTCTCTCTCTCCTCATCTCCAGTCTCGCCTCCTCTCTCTCATCTCTCTCGCTCTCATCTCTTCTCTCCTCTCTCTCCTCCTCGTCTCTCCGTCCCCCTTCTCTCGCTCCTCCCCATCAGCTTCCTCTCATCTCTCTCTCTCTCGTCTCTCTCCCCCCCCTCTCTCCTCTCTCTCTCTCCTCATCTCTCCTCTCTCCCTCTCCTCTCCCTCTCTCTGCTCTCTCCACATCCCTCTCCTCGCCTCCTCTCTCGCTCTCTCTCCTCCCTCTCTCATCGCACTCTCTCCTCTCTCGCTCGCTCTCTCTCGGCACTCTCTCTCTCTCTCTCTCTATCTTCCTCTCTCATCGTCCTCTGCTATCTCTCTCGTCTCTCTCTCTCTCGTCTCCGTCTCCTCTCTCCTCTCGCTCTCCTCTCTCTCTCTCTATCTCTCTCTCTCTCGATCGTCTCTCTCTCCTCTCCTCTCTTTTATCTCTCCTCTTCTCTCTCTCTCTCTCTTTCTCTCTCTCTCCTCTCTCTCTCTCTCTCTCTCTCCTCTCTCTCTCTCTCTCCCTCTCTCTCTCTCGATCTCATCTCTCTCTCTCATCTCTTCTCTCTCTCTCTCTCTCTCGTCTCTCTCTCATCATCTCACTCCCACGCTCCTCGCTCTCTCTCTCTCTCTCTTCCTCACTCGTCTCCCCATCGTCTCTCCTCTCATCTCTCTCTCTCCTCGTCTCTCTCGCCTCTTCTTCTCTCATTCTCTCTCTCTCCATCTCATCTCTCTCCTATCACTCTCTCTGTCTCCTCTCTCTCTCTCATTCCCTCTCTACTCTCTCTCCGTCGTCTCCTCTCTCGCTCCCTCTCGTCTACTCTCTCCCTCCCCCACCCCCCTCTTCATCCTCTCTCTCATCTCTCGTTCTCCTTCTCACTCGCTCCTCGCTCTCTTCTCCTCTCTCTCCTCGTCTCTTCCGCGACACTCGTCCGAGCCTCTCTTCTCTCCTCGTCTCTCTCCATCTCTCTCTCTCTCCTCTCTCTCCTCTCTCCTCTCTCTCTCTCTCCTCCTCTCATCATCCTCCTCCTCTCTCTCATCTCCTCTCTTTCTCTCTCTCCTCTCTCTCTACTCTGTCTCCCCGTCTCTCGTCTCCTCTCGCCTCTCTCATCTCAATCTCATCCTCCCTCTCCTCCGTCTCCCTCCGATCTCTCATCTCTCTCCGTCTACCCTCCTCCTCTCCCTCTGCTCTCTTCTCTCTCTCACTCTCCATCTGGTGGCTATCTCTCACCTCCTCCCTCTCCTCACTCTCTCAAACTCTCTCATCTCCCACTCTCCTACCTCCTCTTCTCCTCTCCGTCTCCTTCTCTCTCTTCGCTCCTCAATCTCTCTCTTCTCGTTCTCCGTCTCTCTCTGTCTCACTCGCTCTCTCGTTCCTCTCTCAAACTCTCTCATCTCTCTCTCTCTCCTCTCTCTCATTATCCCATCATTCCTCTCTCTTTCTTTTCTCTTAATGTTTCTCACCTCTCCTCTCATTCCTCTCCTCCTCATCTCTCTTTTCTCTCTCTCCCCTCCTCTCTTCCTCCCCTTTCTCTCTCTCTCCTCTCTCTCTCAAATCTTCATCTCTCTCTTTACTCTCTCTCTCTCTCTCTCTCTCGGCTCATCCTTTCTCTCCTCTCCTCCTCTCTCTCCCCTTCTCTCATCTCTCTCCTCTCTCTTCTCTCTCTCTCTCTCTCTCCATCTCTCCGTCTCTCTTATCTCTCCGTCTTGTTTTCTCTTGCTCTGTCTCTCTCTCTCTGCTTCTCTCATCGTCTCTCTCTCTCTCCTCCTTTTCTCTCTCTCTCTCTCTCTCTCTCTCTCACACTCGATAAGAAATGAGCTGGATAAGGAGGAAACACAGGAAAAATCTGAAAAAGGAGAGATTGAAATAACACTAGAAGCATAGTTTTCCTCAGAGACAAATATTAATTCCGATTAGACAAAAAAATAGGTGATTAGCGATAAAATAAATATGTATTAAATCCAAGAAAATATATGTATGTATAGGTAATAAGTAATACGAGACAGGACCACACGAGTATAGCTCTGGCCCTGTATACAATCAATCATCAATCCCATTGGGGTCATACGCCGGGGGGCGCGTTCGCCTCGCCCAACCTACGACGCCCACTCCCGGGGTCACCACGCGCGAGCTCCCCATTCAGGCCCTTTCCCATACGCACGCAGCTCTCGACAAGAACATCACTTGACCTGCCACATCCACGCCCTTGTGGGCGCCCCCTTTGCCTCCTCCGCCGGATTGTCCTCTTACAGATACAACCCGTTGGGAAGGAGTCGGTTTCAGGGTAGCGTGCCACTGCCCTATAGCCGATTTGGGCGCTGCGGACTAAAGGCAGGTAATAGGCCTCGATTCCGTCCTCACGGTGCAATCGCTGATTTCACACGTAATCATCTCCTCCCAGCTATACCCCATGATTCTGCGAGACACTTATGAACAAAGGCATTGATTCGTCTCTTCAAGTCACTATTTAGTGTCCATGGTCTCACAACCATAGAGTAAGACAGGGATCACAAGCACTTGAAGACCGATCTTTGTCCTCTGTGGCACAGGTACCGCAACGCCAAATACTCCCGCTGAGTGAGTCCATAACACCGTGGGCTATGCAAATCCGCCGTAAGGCTTCTTGACGTGCCCCGCCGTCATTATGACTGCGCTAACCAAGTTATGTAGAAACTTTCCACGATCTCATGTCCTCGCCACAGGCGCATACAGACTGTACTGCTTCCTCTAGAAGTCCTTCCAAGACCCTGATCTTGGTCTTGACCCAGGAGGACCTCATCCGCAAAGGCTTTGCCTCCTCGTGCAGCGCCTCGAGAGCATCACCAGGACCTCCAGCGACCAGCAAAGATTACTGCAATCATTCGGCAAAACAAGATCCAGTGCTTCTTGGTGTTGGCCGCGGATGCTCCACAATCACTTTGACTACAACCTTTTACAGTATGTTATACCCGTCCATACAAGCTTAAAAGTAATGGGGCTAAGGACGCACCCTTGCACTCACTCCTGTATTCACATGAAAGAAGCTGGATACACCTGCCCCACAAAGCACTTCACAAAGCACTCTCAGTCCACAGAAATAAGACCTCAGTAATCATAACCAATAGGCCTTGCAGGAATCCTCGAAGTCCGCAGAAGATCCCAGAGTGACTCACGATGCACTGAGTACAAACGCTTCTTGAGATCGCATAGCTGCAAGCATCCATGTTGAAACTTCAGTCGGCGTTTCACATAGGACACGAATCGCTTAGGATACGGGTCCGTTGTTGACTTACCAGGCTTGAACTCCAGACGGGCTTAGGTCTCTTATGCTTCACCAGATGACTGCCAATTCGTGTCAGCAATAGATGGGGGGCAAGCCACTTGCCTGTACCTTGAGATTGTAATACCGTGGTATTGTTGTCAGTCCTGACGTTCCCATTTCCTTTTCCAGATATGGACGACCAGCCCCTATTTCCCAGTCAGAGGGAATGTACCTGATTGCCACACGGCAGTCAGGACAGCATGGCACCCCGCGGATTCATGGCCTCAAACCCCAGCTTTGAGGAGCTCTTCCGCACTGATATTACAAACACCAGCTGCCTTTTCCCACCCTCAACTTTGCTACAG
>JACEEZ010023814.1:20000-30000 GCA_016584305.1 Chionoecetes opilio | reverse complement strand
TTCCTAGTTTCAGCAAAGTTTTTGAAAAAATTGTAGCTAGTAGACTGCTGAATTATCTCACCAAATTTTTATTATTATCAGAATCTCAATATGGTTTTCGTCCTAAATTTTCTACAGAACTAGCAATACATCAATTCTGTCAAAATATGTACAATGCACTAGATAATATGTTCCAAATATCAGTTTTTTGTGACTTGTCTAAGGCTTTAGACACTATCCCACTCCAATTTATTAGAAAAATTATTGGTTTATGGCATTCGTGGTCCAGCATATAACTGGTTTAAAAGCTACCTAAGCAGCAGGAAACAATGTACAGTCTTTAATAATACTCCATCCTCATACCTGCATATTGGTTGCGGCGTTCCGCAAGGCTCTGTTTTAGGCCCTCTCCTATTTTTACTTTATATAAATGATATTACACGTAGTACTGATAAGCTAGAATTCCTACTTTTTGCCGACGACACAACTATTTTTCTTCAGGGACAAGATCTTAATAACATCAAAAATATATTAAATACAGAAATACTTAATGTTTCATATTGGATAAAAAGCAACAAATTAAGTTAAAATGGCACAAAAACACATTATATGATATCTCATCCCCTGTTGACGCAACCATTACATGTTGATATGTATATTGATAACCTTAGGCTAAATAAAGTTCATGAGTCTAAGTTCTTAGGGGTAATAATTGATGACAAATTAAAATGGAAGTCTCATATATTTGAAATTAAGACTAAACTTTCTAAAATCCACTGGTGTACTACATAAAAAAATCGTAATAATATATAACCCACTGACTTGCTTGAGACAAATATATTTGACATTAGCATATCCGCACATTATATATTTGTTTAGCTATAATGGGGAGGATCATTCAAAACCTTCATCAATAGTCTTTTCATACTCAAAAAAAATTGATACGTTGTTATGACTCACAGCCACCGTTTATGCCCACACTAACACATTGTTTAAAGATCTGAAAATTACTTAATTGCCTGATGTGATAGCCCCTTCAAACCAATATATTTGTTCATAAGGCCTCCATAACGCATATAACTGACACTGACTTCCATTAGCTTCTTTATCAACCAGACAGTCGACGACCACATGATCTGAGACTCCCATTATGTAGAACATCCCGATGCACAGCAAGGCATCACCGTTAGAGGTGTTAGATTTGGAACCAACTGCCACAGATCTTAGAAGCATTGTACCACTAAAAAACACTTTCAAGTACAAATTAAAACAAAAACTATATAATGACTATTAACATGTAGGTGATTGTGAATATATATATATATATTTTTTTTCTTTTCTTGTGAAACTCGGAGAGTAGTGATATATCACTACTATGTAACTTGCTTTTTCTTGTTGTTTTTTTCTTCTTTTTTTCTTTAATTATTTTCTAAATATATTTCTAAATAATAATTATTTACACATAAACAAATTGCCCATTTGTAAGTATTTATTATAGGATCACACCTTGAGTTTACTTATGTATATTTTGTTTACTGTATAAACTAATGTGTTGGTTATAGATGGGAATTTATATTTATGTTTATTTATATAAATTATTTAGGACTATAAAATATGACGTCTTAAGGTTTAAAATATATACTAGCACAGGTCTGTACAAGAGCCTCGGCTCAACGGACCTGGTCCTCAGATATACTGTATGTACTGTAAATATATTTTTTTTAACAATTGTAACAAGAGGTCAATAATATATCAATATCAATATCAATCTCTCTCTCTCCTCTCTCTTCTCTCCTCCTCTCGTCTCTCTCTCTCATCCTCTCTCTCTCTCCGGGCTCTCTCCTCTCTCTCCTCTCTCCTCCTCCTCTCTCCTCTCTCTCCTCTCTCTCATCTCTCTCGTCTCCTCTCGTCTCTCTACTCCTCTCTCCTCGTCTCCCTCCCTCTCTTCTCTCTCACCTCTCTCTCTCCCCTCTCTATCGTCATCCTCTCTCCCTCTCTTCTCTCTCACCCTCTCCACTATCATTCTCCTCTCGTTCTCTCTCAAACTCTACCTCCATCCTCTCTCCTCAAGTAGCGTTTCCCTTCTTTCCAGCCGTTATCTTCTTTCTTCATCTTCCCTCCTCCTCCACTTCAAGTCTCATACCAGCCTTATCTCTATCTTACTCTCATCACTCACTCCAGTCCGTCCAACCAGTTCCAGACCCCAGTCTCAACCCGATCCAGTACCAGACCGTTCCCCCCCTACCGTCACCCAAACATCCTATGTGACAGTGTGTCCCAAGCCTTCCTACGGCGAGCCTTCCTACGGCGGCTACTGAAGGGCTCACCGACGCACCAAGCACATAAAACTCTTACATTCACTTTCGAAAAGCATGAAAAATGTATTGAAAAAGTGACGATACGTTATGGTATATTATTATGTACTGTACATCCTATCAACCTACTAGTCTGTGTTACTTAGAGATAAATAAACGATAAAAAATAAACAAGTGTCACGTTCCTAATTTAGCATACCTTCATCATACACCATTATCATAAGAACATAAGAAAATAAGGAAGCTAAAAGAGACCGTGAGACCTACACGTGGTAATTCCTGTTACTTAACACTATCAACATACTTCCACCTTTGATCCCCATCCATGAAATGATCTAGCCTCCTTTTAAAACTCCCTATTAACTCCGCACTAACTACCTGATGACTGAGTACATATATCCTAAAGTATATCCTCAATGCTAGATGAATAAACATCACTTACTTCTCTAATCTCCTAGGTATACAAATGTCCGTAAGGCTTTATTACTCGTATTTACCTAGCTTATCTCCTACTTACCCGCAAATAACGCCACCATATGCGCTGCTGCCCACCACACTTCCCTCAACGCAGATCCCCTAAGAAATGTGCATTGGAATAAATATTTGAGGGTTATCTTCGGCTGCTATGCGTCCGGGTGCTCTGTGGCTCGTCAGCTGTTGTCCAGCAAGTAACCAACAACACTCCATTGCTGGGTTACGGAAAGAAAGTTTATAATTTATTTTCTTATTTCTTATTTTTTTACATTACAAAGGACTAGCAAAGGATAAATATATTTTTTTACACATTGCAAAGAACTGGCCAAGGGCAAAACAAAAAAACCCAAAAAAAGGCCCGCTAACTGTCAGTCCCTAATTTGTAAGTTTGTTTGATACGAGTTTTGTTCTATGCTTTGTCAGGCTTATTTTTTTTATATGTTCAATGAATCGATATAATTGCATGAAAACTGTAATATGAACTACTCCTTATTTTTTTTCGACGTGACGTCAATACCTGTTCAAAAAACATTATAAAGAAAACTTGTAGCTCTATCCTAATTTTTTCCTCGTAAATGCTAATTTATTTGGGATTCTCTCTCTCTCTCTCTCTCTCTCTCTCTCTCTCTCTCTCTCTCTCTCTCTCTCTCTATCTCTCTCCTCTCTCTCTCTCTCTTCTCTCTCTCTCTCTCCTCTCTCTCTCTCTCTCTCTCTCTCTCTCTCTCTCTCTCTCTCTCTCTCTCTCTCCTCTTCCTCTCTCTCTCTCTCTCTCTCTCTCTCTCTCGTACTGGACGTGTTATCCTTATTGGTGCGGGCTAGGCGGAGTGCAGGAACTTGAGGTTGAGGCAGGCGTAGCGGTGGCTTAGCTCCGTCAGCAACTCTGTGCAGGCTGCCAAAGATAACACTCAAACTATTCCTTCCAACGCACATTTCTTGGAAGATTTTGCTTCGAGAGAAACGTGGCGGGCAACAGTAGTGGCGTTATGTGCGGGGATGAAGGAGATAAGCTATATAAGTAAACTAGATCAATTGATTTTTGGATCAACTTTTTTTTACTTTAGATAGATGGTCAGTTGATCTTGTAGGTAAATACGAATAATAGAGCGCTATGGAAAATGTGTATACGAAAGAGATTGTCTGGTGAGGGAAATAAATTATGTTTATTTATCTATCATTGAGAATGTTTTATATAAAAATGGTGTAGGTATGATGAAGGTATGCCACATTAGGAACGTCACACTTGTTTATTTTTTATCGTTTATTTATCTCTAAGTAACACAGACTAGTAGGTTGATAGGATGTACAGTACATATACCATAACGTATCGTCACTTTTTCAATCAATTTTTCATGTTTTTCGTAACTGAATGTAAGAGTTTTTTGTGTTTGGTGCGTTGGTGAGCCCTTCAGTAGCCGCCGTAGGAGGGCTCGCCGTAGGAAGGCTTGGGACACACCGTCACATAGGACTGTTTGGTGTCGGTGACGGTCTGGTACTGGGTCTGATACTGGGTCTGGAACTGGGTCTGGTACTGGATCTGGGTGGTGGTGACGTACTGGGGCTGGTACTCCGTCTTGTACACCGTCTGGTACTGCGTTTGTGTGACGTACTTGGTTTGGTACTGGGTCTGGGTGACGTATTTGGGTACATTCTGGGTCTCGGTGACGTACTTGGGCACGTACTGGGTCTTGTACTGGGTTTGGTACTTAGTAACGTACTGGGTTTGGGTCTGGTACTTGACTTCCGTGACGTATTTAGGAACATACTGGGTCTCTAACTTGGTTTGGTACTGGGTTTGGAACTGGGTCTGGTAGTGGGCAGTGGGGACGATCTTCTCTTTGTACACCGTTTGGTACACCGGCACCTGTGATGGGTAACATAAGACAGGTAATCAATTAACCTTCACCCTCACATTTACCATCATAAAATTCAACAATTATCAGCACGTGTTGAAACATTGCCTTTTTCCCTCATCATTGGTTAAGATAATTATGCAGTGTCAATAATGAGCTTCCTCAGTCAAATTGCTAACAGAAAGTTACTGTAACCTCTTCACGCCTAGATCTTTTCATTGTTATGTAAAATCTTATGTTGTTAGCCATAAAATTACGAAAAGTAACTCTATATAACAGATAAGCTAGTGGACAAGGATACTAAACAGGTCATATCTATAAAATATTGCTTATATTCACTAAAAATCCTCTTATGGTAGCCAAATTAAAATGGAAGTTACGTTCTGGGACTCAAGGGGTTAAACATACTCAATCAAGATTTAAAGATAAGAGATAACTTGCCAAGCGTCTGCAAGTGTCATACCTCTTTGTACTCTGTCTTGTACTGGGTGACGTACTGGGTCTTTGGGTAGCACTGTTGGCGACTTCTCCTGAAGGTGGCCTCCGTGTGTTTTATCAGCACTACCGCCACCAGCACCATCGCCACCACACGACCGCTGAAGAGCATCATCATCTGAAAAAGCAGGGAGAGAGAGATAAATCGTAAAAAAGATTGAAAATGTTAACCATCAGTCCAAAAAAACATCATTTAGACGTCATTTTATTTCTTAGATCATGTGTTTCTGTCGTTCTGTTCGCCTTTAAAGTCCGTAACGCCGTAAGGGATAAATTGTACAAAAAGAAGATGTTAACCGTCAGTCTAAAAACATCATTTAGACATCATTTCATTTCTTAGATCACGTCTTTCTGTCGTTCTTCTATCTAAGTACAATTATGGACAAGATGGGAGAAAGTTTTATAGAGAAGAATTGTCATTAATTCAATAGTTGATAAAGTAGCCCGTTCGCAAATCGTTCTGTTCGCCTTTAAGGTTATGTCTCGCGGTTCTAAGTTACTGGAAGCCTGCAGGTGGCGTAACCGAGGCTCTGAGGTGTGTGTACCTTGGTTGATGTGTTCGTGGTAACCTCACACTGCAGAATGGTGATGGCGATAGCGGCAGTAAAAGCTCATATAGAGCACCACCTCCCGTCTCTTTCCCGTGCACCTGTAGCGGTCCCCCCTACAAACCACTAGGAGGGGAGTTTGTAGCGGTCCCCCCTACAAACTACACTCTCCCCTACACTGCCCCACAGAGAAAACGTGTGGTTGCAGCCTAAACTATTATAACTTTAATTTTTATTAATGTTCATTATTCATATATAATTTCATACCTCCTCATTTTATGTTTCTTTTGTAACAAGTATTAACCAACATGTAACTCACCATCTCAACATACACCCCTTACTCAGCGCGCACTGCATTAGCGCGCTGACCTTAAACCAATGTAATATTTATTGTTCAAGTCTGTTTTTTCATATATATGTTGATGTTTTCCAATTAAAAGTACTAACACTCCTAAGGCAAAAAGCTTAGCCTCCATTATGGGGTTCGCTTCGCTGAACTATAGGTTGGGAGAAAAACTACACTCATGTGTAGCTGCCACCTTAAAGGTTATCCCCTCCCACCCTGGCACCATCTGTGCCCCCCTCTGATGCTTTCTTGCGTCATCAGCCCGGCCTTATGCGCGTTCAGCGCGGCCCCTGCCCACTCAGACGCTTTATTGCGTCTTCACCGGCCTGATGCGCACTCTGGGCGGCTTCTACGCCCTCTGACGCCTTACTGCGTCCTCAGCGGCCTCATGCGCATTCTGCGCGGCCTCTGCAACCTCTGATGCCTTCCTGCGTCCTCAGCACGGCCTCACGCGCATTCAGCGCGGCCCCTGCTCCCTCAGCGTGGTTTCCCGCGTCGTCAGTCAAAACCCTACCCCTCTGCCCAGCGGTGTTAGAGTAACTTACTCTACTATCACCACTCACCGCCCTGTGGATTACTCACCGCCCTGTGGATTACTCACCGCCCTGTGGATTACTCATCCCCCTGTGGATTACTCACCGCCCTGTGGATTACTCACCGCCCTGTGGATTACTCACCGCCCTGTGGATTACTCTACTCTTCCTACATCAGTGTTACATTACATTAAGGGCGGGTCTTCTCCTCCGCTCTCCCATCTCTCCGCTTCGCCATTGGTGGTTGAGCAGCTTGAGCTTGCTCCCATCATGGCCGCTGCTCGGAGACAAGAGGCCCCTATGGACGCCGATGGCTTCTACATCGTGCAGGGTAGACGCTCGAGGACGAGCAAGGCCCCTCGAGCGGCCCCTCCACGCCAGTGTGGATCCACGGTAGCTGCAATCCCAGTTTGGAAACTCGTCAAGCACGACGATTTCCCCAGCCCCTTCAAGACCGTGCAATGGCTGGAGAGCGAGCTCAAACTCGCTCTCAAGATGGACATCTCTGCCGCCGGGGACTTTCTTCTCCGGGGAGCGCACTTGGCCGCCGCCACCACCCTTCAGGAAGTAGCGGATGGCCAGCCGCGGAACATCGTGTTGGAGAGGTGGGAGCCTAGCAGGAGAGGTGTTCTCCTCGGATTCCCCACTGCCTTCCCCCTGGACCCTGTGCTGGAGCACCCGCTCGTGGAGGATGCTGAGCGGTGCACTTTCAACGCCGGCCACGGACGTCTACTGCCTACCCGGCAGGTCAAGCTGACAGTGCGAGGACGTCTCCCTGCCACCCTTGACCTTGGATGCTGGGGAAGCTACACGGTACGCAAGTATGTACAAGAACCTGTCCGCTGCTTCCGCTGCCAGGCCTTTGGACACTACCAAGACCAGTGTCCACGGCGGCAGGAGCTCTGCGGCGTCTGCAGTGGAGAGCACGCCACCAGGGACTGTATCCGCCGCCTTCGGGAGGGCGGTGAACGTCCCGTGCCGCGTTGCCCCAACTGTAGCGCTAGACACCATGCCTGGAACCTCCGATGCCCTGCCAGACTCAGGAGGATCGCTGGTTCCGCGGCCCCACGACAGCAGACGAGACGAGACGAGGATCCGCCCTGTCCACCGCCCCCAGCCCCTGCCTGCACCAAGGAATGAGGACACCGCCACACCCGAGACGAGGAGGCGCCCCAGACGAAGGAGAAGGACGAGGCCCGAGAGCGATCCCCCCACCCCGCCCCAGGTGGATGTGGAGGATGACGCCCCGGCCCCCATAGCGACGCCAGACCTACCCCCGCTGGAACCCGCGGCGTGCGGCGGGGAGTCGCAGCAATGCCATGCTGTGACGCCCAGCCGTGATGCCGCCAGCCAATGTGGGCCCGTAGAGCAGCAGCCTGTCGATGACGCCCCAGCGGTGGCCAGCCGGGACGTCGCGACCCAGTGTGAGCCCGTGGGGGAACAGACGCCGCCCATGGAGGAGCTGCAGCCGTCGACATGTGACGCTGCGACCCAGTCCTGCCCCGCTCAGGTCGATGCGGGGTCCCAGATGGAGCACAAGGTGTACACTCTTGATAAGAAGAGCCTGTGGGACCTTCTACTGGAGTACGAACACCTGCTAAAGCAGGAAAGAGAGCTGAAGTTGGCTCGCGTATCGCATGAGCCGGCCCTCGGCTACATGATGCGTGCGGTGAAGAGTGGTGGCATGGAGTATGCCGCTGCATTGCATCGCACCTTTGGCCTTACCCTGCCGGGTGACAGGGATGCCCGCAAACCGTTCGACGATCGCAGTGGTGAGGTACCTGGGGTTTGGGTGAAGTTTCACACCGGTAGATCAGAGAAGAGTAGAAAGTGTAAAAAATGAAATCAATAGTTAATTTGACCACTGTTTGCCATGTCAACAACTCACGGCCAGCTCCTCCATGAGTTGCATTGATTGTATACGACTTTATTTTTATTATGTTTTGATGTAATTTTTTGTTTGTTCATTTACTATGTTATTTTTACTGTATATACAGTCAATAAAAATACATACGTTTCATCGTATGACCAGTGACGCAGGTGACTCATCGTCACCTCGCCTCCACGCGACCCTCCCGTAGCTTGACGGGATACTCTCCTCACCGGCGGGCTGATGCCCGCTTTGTACTTTTTGCTGCTGCATTATGTGTATTTCTGTACATGCTTGTACTGTATATATATATGCTGTATGTTATAATTGTATAATAAAACTTTACAAATCAAATTAAAAGTAACCTTCCCACTGGAATCTGATTTTCTCTCTCCAGTTGACCAACTAGCTATTAATACAACCCGTCACCAACACACCCTCCCCGCCATGACTCGAGAGCGTCCATGCACCGACCTGCTGGGGTGGGGGCTCGGGTTGGGTGGGAGGGTCGTGGTGGATGAGGGGATGAGTGAGATGGAAAAGGATGGATGAGGGGATGAGTGGAGTACCCTAGTAGATGGATGTGGGCAAGGAGAAGGATGAAGATGGGTGGAGGCTGGGGCTTCGTTTTGTCTTCAAACATTTGGGGGACAATCAGCAACATACTATCCTGTGAGCACTGTATATGGGAGGTCCGGGTGGCGAAGCCCCCCTGCCTCCGGTGGAACATTTTTTTTAATGTGAGGGTAACTATATGCACAATTCAAGCACAACATTTTATTGTAAGAGGCTCTAGAGATAAGCCAATTTTCAATCCTTGTTTATTAAAAGTTTAGCTGAAAACCATTCCATGGAAAAATTATTTACTACCAAATTGTGTAAATAACACACCACATTACAGGTATCTAGGGTGTACTGAAAAAGATAGAGAGAAAAAGAATGGTTTAAGAGAAAGTCATAATGATGCAAAATTTAACCGAGAGAAGTGGGGGGGACAAATGACACCCTGTCCTTCCCCACTCCAAAATGTGGTGGCGACATGTCTCCCTGTCCCCCACTCAAACCAGGCCCATGGATGGAGGATATGGATGATTTGCTGTGAAAGGGTAAACATGGGAGGAGGAGGAAGAGACGGGTGGGTGGAGCTGGATTACTGGATTCGGAGGATGGGCCAGAGTTGATGGGTGGGGTGCCAATTATTTTCCCAAATGAGTTTGCACTGGTGGGCAGCCCTCTACGCATGGCTGTATAGCTCCGAAATTAACCACAGGATTTTCTTGAAAATACCCTCATTGTGATTCCCACACAAAGTTACCGTTAAGTAAATGAACCTGAACCTAACCAAACCTAACCGTAACCGAAAGTTTGGAAACCTGTTTGGAAAAAATTATTCGCAGGCGGAGTGGAATCTAAGGTGGTGCGGCATGTCTCTCATTACGTCACCGGTAGCGTTACGAGCGTGAGTTGTTACCTCTCTATTTGGCGTTGGTTGAGGCTTACAGGTAGAGACGTGCATCGGTGTAGGGGAGTGAAGGGCTGCGTGCCTCATCAGGTGTTGCCCAGCGAGTAACCAACAAAATTCCATCGCTG
>JACEEZ010023814.1:0-15000 GCA_016584305.1 Chionoecetes opilio | reverse complement strand
ACAGGCTAGAAACGGGAATCGGGAGAAATAGAGCCGATTGATTATGAAATTATTAAATTTTTTAACCTCTTCATGCCCAGATCTTTCCTTTGCTATAAAAAAATTTGTCTGTTAGCCATAAAATTACGAAAAGTAACTTAATATACCAAATAAGTTAGTCGACAAGGATACTAAACAAGTCACATCTATAAAATATTTCTTATATTCACTAAAAATCGTCTAATGGTAGCCAAATTACAATGGAAATTACGTTCTAGGTCTCAAGGGGTTAAATGAATGGACTATATAATATACTTGGTGTGTACTACTGCCGAGGCCCCCGGGATATATCCCGGGGACCTCAGTACTGCCCTTCACAAAACAAACTTAATGCTCCTTGATTTGCGGAGGAAATCGTACTTGGAAAAAAAGTTGTTGGGATATTTGTAGCCTTTTATTCTGATATAAATGCGAAAATATAAGAAATCTTTTTTTGATTGTGAGTTGAAACTACACTAACACCAGAAGTAACTTCGTTAAGCCCCCTTCACACATTCCATAATCGAACCACGAAAGCGCCAACAATGCAATGCGCAGCGCCGTCATGGTCCTGGTTATGGGTCCATCGTGACCGAACGTGACGCTCGTGACACACTCGGCCGAGGCCACGAAAAGTTAGGGCATGCACTAAAAAATCGGGAAGCTCGCCGATTTTTGTACCCAACGCAGCGTTATCGCTATCTATGTAACAGCTTCGTGACACTATCGTGATCGTCGTATGTCTATCGTGACGACAAAAAACCGTTACGCGCGCCTGCATCCCTACCTTACCCCCCTTTTTTGGCACCCTCTTCGGCCTTCCTCTCCTTTCTCATTCACCTCCACCCACCACCGACTCCCCACCCCATCATACTCATCACCACGTGGTGACACCACCAGTGGCGGTTCTAGGGGGGGCCCGGGGGGGGCGATTTATGCTTGCCCCCTGCTAGTCCAGTCAAAATATGAATGGACCCCCCAAAAATTTGCAAAAAACGAAGTTTTTTTTTTGAAACCTTGGCAAAGAATATTCCCCAAGATTATATTTAAAAATTTTGGTGGAACAGGGTTTTTTCAGGTTTTTGGGTTTTGGGTTTCTTTTCGGATCCCGCAATAATTGGAAATTTAAAATATACGACAATTCACTTTTAATAATAAAACAAAACAACTTTTAATTATTTTTTTAAACCCAGTTGTGGCCTGGTTATGGAAAAAAGACAACCTGTCCATGCAATAATGAACAAAATTATCCCTATCTTTTTGCAACCCAAAAATAGGGTTAAAAATTTAAAATTAAAATGTGAGTTTATCATTTAAACCCATTTTTACTGATCCCCCTTAGCTGTGAAATGCAGCAATAAAATTTGTTTTAATATACCCCCTCACCAAAAATTTTATGCTAGTCTTTTTCGGGAAACTTAATTCCCCGTAAAGGTGATACCGGGGTTAAAAATTGAGTGATTGAGTCGGGGAATTTGGGGAAAAAAATTTTCTGAGTGAATAAATTTCGTATTTCTAGTACTTAATTATTAATAGGAGTAAGAAAATAGTTAGTAGGTAGGCATTAATATAAGAAAATTTAAAATTTACAAACACAAGTCTTTATTATATAGGGGAATTTTGGGATAACTACCAAAACTAGTGTACACAATGAACTTAGGCCCGTTCACAATAACAGTCACTTCATCTTTCCTGGTCCCATCATCAGCAGCACGAAAAGTTATGTTTCGTCGCATTTGAACAACTCCCTCGCACAGCCAATGCGAATGGCAAGGAGCCCAATTTTCCGAAAACCAAAAAAGTTTCCACTGAAGCCCCCCTTGATAAATCTAACAGTTAGGAGATATCGGTGCTCAGGAGGTCAGAATGCACGGGTATTGGGTGCCAGAACCCATCCCCAGCCAAGGGGTTTGAGTTTGTGCCCTTTTACTCTAAACCCGATGGAATACCCGTGGGCTGGATTTTTGGGAAGCTGAGTCTTTGGGGAAGTCCCCGTGGGTGCAATGTGTTTGTTTGTTGCCCCTTTAGCATGAAATTTACTACTTCAATTCTTTTTTAAAGTCTGAGGTTTCCCCCCGTACACACAAACCTTTGCTCTGTCCCCTGAGCAATGATTATCCTGTGTTGAGATTCTTCCCGAAAATTGGGGCCGCTTCCGGGAAAACATTATTGCCCCTTGAACATTTGGCCCAGCCTTTGCCGATCCCAAGCCCCTTGATGTCGTGTCGCATCCCAGGTATCTGGAAAAGAAAGTTTTCACAACAGTCTCACCCAGAGCCTTTTGACTTTGCAAGTAAAAGTATTGCTTGGTTTCAATGCCCCCCTTTTTTCGGCTCCAAACATTAAGTAGAGACGGCGATTTCTTGCTGAAAAAATGCACAGAGTATCAACAAGTCAGGCTTGCCAAAAAGAACAGTTTTGGGTTTTTGAAGAACTACAACTGCATGTTGCTATGAGAGGTCGCACCCCACCGCATGAAGCATTCAAAATGGATTCTTCCAGTTTTTCCCGGGAGTCTAGAATTGTTGTTGTTTTCTTTTTCCCGAAGAAATTTTCCTTCGACAGAAGCGTCAGGGTTTCAAAAAAAAGATACCTTCATGATGGTCGCTCCCCCCTTTTTCTATGAGACAGTTTTTCTTTGGGGGACCGACGTACCATCAAAACGACGAAGCATGCCCGTAGGCCTATAACATATTTCAGGTAGCGGTCAAGAAATTATTGTACTGTTCACCTGATGCCCCGGTATGCGCTGCAATAGGGCACGCCATCTAGTAGATTGTAATCGGAGGTTTATAGTTTCGGCGGGTGCCAAGGATTTGTTTGCGAGGCAAGCGGGTTTATTGGCGGAGAGAAGGGAATATTTAGTCTGAAAAAGAAGGAGGATATGCGCATAACTCAAAAACGAGGCTTGGATAAGCCCCCTAATTCAGTCCCAGCGAACAATTTTGGGGTAATGGGGGTTTGATATTGATTCCCCCGTCTGGGCGTATTCAGCTCTGGCCATATTTAGGGTGACTGTCTCTTGATGAGTATTCAACCCACTTTTACCCCCATCTCCCCCCAAGCCCCTTCTCCAGGTTTTTCGCGCATAAACTTTGACCCTTTTTTGGAACTATACCAGTGAAAATTTTGTGAGGTATCGTTTTTTGAAAGGGATCCTCTCAGAAGAAACGCAAGCTTTTTCTGGGTACAGCACACTTTCTTCTGTCTAGATTTTGATGACCCTTTGTTTTGTCCTGTCCATACATCACTCAGTAGGTTTGGAGGGCGTTGTCCCCTTTGCACGACAGGGTACCCGCCCCAGGAGCGCTTGTCTCTTATCCCTTTCACTGGTCAGCCCAGATTCTTCAGGCCCCTCAAAGTATTGCCGTGACTAAATCGGTAGACAGAACCCCAGATTGTCGCTCGTCGGACAACGGAACCTGGAAAAATTTTCTGATGTACTTCGGAGGGTTTTCGGAATCTGTAAAATTTGCGAATATGTAAAGGGCATTTTGTGTAGTGCCTGGTCCGGAAGCTGAAGTATGGAGCAGGGCGCGCAGGACGCAAGTGAAGCTTCCAATCCCCTGTTTTTCAGATTTTAGAAAAAAAACGGTAAGTCCACCCTTTCCCTGTATTGTAACCACAGTCTCGCTGTCCGTTTATTTCAGCATCAATCACAGCTTGATTTTTTTCTCCAATGACCCCATCACCCTTTGACGACTCGAGTTGACACTTGGTCACCCCACATCAGACCCTTTAAAAAAGTCACCGCATCATGAGTCTGTTGGAAGGTAGGGTCACTTTCCATCATTGGTAGGGTTTATCTGAAATACCTTTGGAAACAAGTTTTTCTGAGTGGCGCAACGAGGAGATGTCCAGTATATTTAGACACGGCTTGCCATCATAAGTGGGTTTTAGGTTGCTAGCAATGCAACTTCCGAAGCTCTTTTAGTCCCGTACCAGACATAGGTGGCCAATACACCCAAGAAAATATGGTGTATGGAATCCCCTAGTCTTAGAACAATCGAAAGGGAAATTTTCTGTCTGGCCGCTTGGGTATGGTGAGAGCTTTTCCCCCAAAGGGCTTTATCAAATGTCAGACGGGGTTACACCAATCTCTGCGCATGTCCAAACGAAATGCAGTGGGAGTTTAGCAGTCCAAGTCACTGGGGCTGAGATCAATCAGGGCAGAAACATTTTTGATGCCTCACCGGATGTTTTTCCCCCTTTTGTACATTGCATCATTCCAGTCCAAGAGGGGCAGGTGATCGAACTGTGAGCGAAACCTTCCAGAGGGATCAACATTTTTAGTGATTTGTCGCAGGTCAGTAGACTCCCGGAAGCTTCGTAGATAATGACGCAGTCCTCCAATGTAGTGAATGGACGTATATTGATTTGCCCCCCTTTTGGGGATATCTCGCTGAGCAGCTCTACGGGCAACTGAAGTGCCGGACGTTTTTGGTTTTCACACACGCAATGATGCCCCTGCCATGGAAAGTGTTTCTCCCCCTTTTTGGCAGGCATGGTCAACATTGTCGCACATATTGAAAAATCCCGGGTTAAACCCGGGAATCTGTTTCCCTCGGACGGCGTGCGCTATACGTGCACCTCCCTGTATGAAAAAAGAACCCATGTGCAAAGAGCGGTCTATATAAATCGAGAACCCAAATGGGGGCATTTTGGGTACCAAGACCCCGCAAAGTGGAGTTGAAGGCTAGCCCGGGCGCAGACGCCGGGCGAGTGAGCGATTTTAAGTCTTTTTTCCCTTTCCCCCCCAAAAAGCATTTTGAAGGCTTTGGACTTGGTAGGAAATTGGTTGCAGCATGACAGTGGGCATGTCGATAGTAGTCGGGAAAAGTTCCCAATTTGGATACCTGTTTTTTGTCATTTTAAAGAGATCAGCGGCTTTGATCAGGCGCAAAATTTTTGCTTCAGGATCCTTTCCTTTTGTGACGATAGAAGGCCGAAGAATGACGATGCCCCCCCCTAAATGTAAACATTTGGTTTTTCCCTTTTATTTCGCAATAGATCTTATCACCAAAATGATTTAGAAGGTTATCCTTATGTATGAAAAAAACCTAGCATCACAGCCAGTGTTTTTTCTAGGAAAATCCTCCATTTCCCAATTAAATCACAATTGGTTAGTTCCCCATCATTTCCTCTAGGGACTTGCCCTTCAGGAACGCTTCGTCTGATTTGGTCCCTTTGGTGACCCCAAATTCGCTTTTGGATGAAGAGCCTCTTTTGATTGGGAATTTGATGGAAAGTTTCTTGTACGAAAGTAGTACTGCAAACGTTAGGTATACCCCATCTGTGCGGTGACGCCAACAACTGCAATTTTGCCTCACTGATTGACCAATGTCTAACGATTTCAAGGCAGTCGACCCAAAAGATTTGGAAATCGAAGTCTTAAAAAGGATCAACATATGATCCTTTTTCCCCCCCTGGTACTTGTAGGGAAACCCCAGAAAAGACCTGATTCGGAGCAAAGCTGAATCCAAAGAACGAAAAGGCCACCTCCCTTTTTCGCATCAGACGAAACTGTTTCGTTCAGAGAAGTTTAAGTTTTTCCACTTACAGAACACCCTCCGGGGATCTGTAGAACTGCCTGTCCGGATGGACTTTGGGCTTTTTCACCACGCTCACTTCCAGTTCTTTGATCCTCGTACAACCTTTTCCGTCCGTTTACTGGTTGGATCACAGGAGAGGGGGTTTCTTTCAGAAGACGCATACCCAGTTTTTTGAAAAAAGAGGAAAATAGGTTACATTTGTTCCCTCTGTTTTCCCACATAAATGTAATGTTAATCAGTTCATACAAAAAACAAAATACAGTATACTCTCCAAGTTTTTTTGTTTTAACGGGGAAGTGGAAAGGCCCCAAATTTTGGGATAATGAAATGTTAAAAAAAAATGAAATGTTAAAAAAAATTTTTTTTAATTTAAGTTAAAAAAGTTAAAAAAAAAATTTTTTTTTTAAAACTTTAAATAAAAAAAAAACCTTAAACAATTACATTAAAAATAATATCCTAACATCAAATGACCGCGCGTATACTCTCCAATTTTTTTTAAATTAACGGGAATGGTTTAAAAGGCCCAAATTGGACTAATGAAATGTTAAAAAAAATTTAAAAGTTTTAAAAAAAAAAAAATTTTTGAAAATTTAATGTTAAAAAAAGTTTCGAATTTTTTTTTTAAAAAACTTAAAAAAAATAAAAACCAAAAAAATCCTACATTAAAATAAAACTCCCTTCATCACAAAGACCCCAGCGTTTTAACTGTCCTCTGACACCCATCCAATTTCTCACTGCAAGCTCACTAACCTCTCGTTCACGGGGCCGCAATCTGAAAAAAATAATTGATATCATTTGAATTGGTATAATTTTATATATTTTTTTTGGGGATCAACGGTTTTATAAAAATATTTTTGTTTCTATTTCAATTTTGGGGGTTAGGGGTAAAAAAAAGCCCTAAATTTATTGGACAGTTGGCCCCCCCACTTGCAAGCCGCGATCGTGGCCCCGTGGAAGCTGGGAGCAGCGGGCCGCGAGACAACTCATACCGCTAGCGCGATAAAAGAAGTTGGAACTATATACGCTTACAATAATAAAAAAACAATATAATTATTTTATTTCATTTTTATACATTATTGTATCATTATTTTCAACATTTTCTATATTTTATTTAATCATTATTTAATGATTTTACTACATAGTTAATAAATCTGTTTTTCATTTTTTTATAGAGGTTTTTTTCATCCATAGGTTTATTTACATTTGGGGTTGGGTTAAGTTGGATTGATTTAAGTCTTACTTTTAGGTTGGATTGATGGAGATCCATCATATGGTGGAGGTCGTGGTGTTAGAATGATTTGGATAAACTCCCTTTTGCCTAAAGTTTTGCTATGGAAAAGCTAGGCTCAATTTGGTTTTTATCAAAGTGCTAAGTATGTGCCTCAAGCGCTGAATTTTTTAGTCGCTTAAGAACTCTAATATTCGCTAATAACTCGTAGTTCACGAAAAGTTTCCTTTTTTACAGCATGAAATGTTTCATGCACGCACGCAAGCCGAGAACTCAACATTTTAGTGACCAAAGGTGGGGGTGTCGGGTCTCTGTGTGACACGCTTTTCTGCGGCTGGAAAGATAATACGACTCTGAAAGGGGACTTTGAGTGACACTAGATCTCGAGCGTATCCGCCGAAGTTTCATGGAGGGTAGACGCAGATTTTTTTTATTTCTGCATTTTTCTCGGAAATTTTGAAAAAATTTTATAAAAAAATACAGAGCTACAGGGCAAACAAGCAGACCCCAGGGAAAACAGTCAAGCTCATTTTATCACTCAGCAAAAATTTAGCTGATATGCGCAACTCCAATTGATCGAGGTGAACTTGTAGAAATGCTGCATTTCACCATTAATGATACAAATCGGAGAAGAAAACTTGGACAGCTTGAGAATTCAATCTTGCTGGAAACAAAAGGTCATAGATCTGACTCAAGTTCACGTGCAGCCAGCAACATCTTGTATGAAGTATCAGCTGTTTGATAGGAGTTTATACCGCCGTTTTAAAATTCCAAACAATCATTTGCGAGTTTATGTGGTATTTCAGCTGTCTGTACCACGAGGACAGACATTCTTGTTTGAACAAAAATTTTGAGTTGCATACTCATACCTAGAGTTGCATATCATGCAATAAAAGGATTTAAAAATATGAGATACCTCTAGTTGAAAAATACTCATGAAAGAACCGAAAACCCTTCATTCAATCGCAAAAGTCATGTCACTACATAATGTCTGTATATATAAAAAGCTGCAATTTGACTGTTTGTACAAGTTATTGTTATTTATTTGCCGAACTCCTTCCTGTTTCCAGCGCCCATGTTCAGGTGAGATAAGCTTTTCAATAAATGAAATTAGTGAAAACATTCTCAGGAAATCTCTGAACATAGTAACAGACTGAGTAATTAACATGTGAACTATTTGTCCCGATTGAAAGTGCATCGCTGATGGGAATTGAGTTTAGATTGCTTTGTTGATTTGAATTTGACAGTCGCATGATAATCGTAGGATTAAGCTGTACTAAATATATTGCTTGCCAAAGGAACCACGTATCATCACCATTGTGTCTCATGTAGCATTTGCATGCCCAATCTGAATTTCATAGCATATTTGTTACAGATTTTTCAACGTATGAGGTTATAGGTAGACTAAGGACGTAGTAAAATAATACATTGCTGTGATGTGCATTGTAAAAAAAAGGCTGCCATATTTTTTGCATCTTAATTGTTTAATATGTTGGTATTCTGGGCTTACTATCTGGTCAGAGCTGAGCACTAAATACATTGAATGTATTTAATACTAAATTACTAAATACATTGGGAAAAATGATATTTGAAGGCTTAAAATACTAAATAATTTTTACAAATGTATTTTAAATACTAAATACTAACAATACATCAATTGTATTTTAAATACATTTGGAAATCATTTGGAATATACACAATTCAAACATTTCCGAAAAAAAATGGTTCCTTGGGATTTTCCTTAGATTTTGGTTGTCTTTAGAAATTTTCCTTCTAAAGCCTACAATTACCATAAAAATAAGGAATTCTTGAAAGGGAAAACACTGGTTCACTGTAACATCAGGTTCCCAGATAGTTGGGAGGGTTTATGGTCAAATTCCCAACTGATTAAAAAAAAATTACATTTTTTTATTATGAGTATTTAAATACAATGTATTTAAATACTCATAAAAGTATTAAATACTGTATTTTAACACATGACAACCAATGTATTTATAAATACATTTCTAAATACACAAATGTATTTAAATACGTATTTAAATACAAATGTATTTAAATACTGCCCAGCTCTGCTATTGGTCTTTTCTTTTCAATAAAACGTACCCGAGAGCATGAATTTTCACATTTCCAGCTTGGATTATTATACTCACCAGCAGAGAAAATGGACCTGAGACTCTCAGATGAACTTTCGTTCAATTCTTCCTCAATGTCTTTTGAAAATGCTTTCTTTTATGATTGAATATCACTTAGATAGTCTAACATATCCCTCCATATCCCTAACATATCCCATATCCCGGGTACTCCGTAGTGTAGGGGTAGCACGCTCGGTTCACAACCGAGAAGTTCCGGGTTCGATCCCCGGGTGGAGCGGAAACAGTTGGGCTGTTTCCATAAAACCCGAGCCCCTGTCCACCCAGCAGCGAATGGGTATCGGGTGTTAGCCGGGGGTTTGTGACCCGCCTCCCGGGGTGCTGGCTTCGGGCAACACTATACTAAGCACTAGCAGACAGCTCTCTCTCTCCTTGGGGGGAGTCTGTCTGGTTACAGTGGAAATTCTTCAAAAAACAAACAAAACAAACAAACGAAATAGACCTCAGATTGACCCTGGAAAGTGCTCAACTTTAAAAAAATTTATGTAGGCCCACAGTCCCCACCCCCCCGCCCCCCATTTACAGACCCTAAAAACTTTTGTTCCCCGCCCACATTTACCGGGGCCCCAAAAATTGGCCCCCCCCCAGTTTTTTAGTGCTAAAAGCCACAAACACCACCCCTCCCCCTTTTATCCACTCAATCGCCACCACCCCAACAACCCTTTCCCCCAAAGCGTCCCCCCCCCCCCTTTTTTCCCCCCCCCAACGGGGTCTAGAGCAGCCAATCATATGCAGTAAGTAATAAGAAGAAATCTGGATCTAACACACACAGATAAGATGATCTATGGGTCATTTGGGGGGAAAAAAAAGGTTTTCGCTTCACCTTAGGTAAAGGAAGTATTTTGGGGTCTTATCCTAAGTTTTTTGGCCCGCTGAATCCGAAAATGTAGTTGGGTCACTCGTTAGCGTAAGTTTTCGCGCAATTTCAATTTGGAAATTTGGGAAAAAAAGGCAATTAAAAATTGCAAAAGGGAAAACCAACCCCGTAGAGCCTCGTTTTGGATCAAATTAAAGCTTATTAAGGTGCATAAAATTTTATTGAGTATCCGTGGTTTTATCTGTTCGGATTACATTAAAGGGAAAATTAGAGATAAGGGGGAAAAAAAAGGGGGAAAAAATATAAAAGGAAAAATTTTGGCCTTTAAAACCCTAGTTCAAATAATTAAAAACAAATTTTAATTAGAAAAAAAAGTAAAAAAAACAAACAATTGTTTTGGGACACTTTTAAATTTAAACAAATTTGTGAAAGGGGGGTCAATTTTTGCGTAAACGGGTTTTTCAACTAAAAAATGCTTGGGAAAAGACCCCAAATACTTCTTACCAAAGGGTTTAAGCAAAAGCCTTTTTTTCCCCCCGAAGTGCCCGGGGTTTTAATCCAAAAACACAAAATTTCAAACAACGAAACCGGGGTCTCCCCCGCGTTTTTTGGGAAAATAATTTTTAGAACACAAAAAAAATCCCTTATTTGCGATAGCGAGGTTCAAAGGGTTGAAAAAAATCGAATATCTAGTCTTTACGCATCGACGTCCTCATGCCCTCCCCCTCGTCTTTGATGACATCTCGGGGGGGGGCAATCGCAAAGCCCCCAAAAAGGAGTCTGAGGCGTTGAAGCGGCAGCGATTGTCGAATTTCGTCTTGCACCGCACTGCATCCATCCATGTATTTTGGGGCGGGGGGGGGGCAGGGGGGAAGGATGGGGCGCCGGGTTTTTGGTCCGTGCCGTACTTGGTGGGTCGGGGCACCAATCCTTCTTCACACCCCCCTCCCAGACGACGGCCTTACTGGGCTCGCATAATGTGCTGGGTGGTGGCGTTGACTTCGGAGGGGGCCGGCTGCCCCAACCTTCTTCTTCTGAAGTCCCGTCCACCCGCCTGGGGCAAGAGCAGGTATATCCGAAATTCTGCTCACAATGGCACGCCCCCAGGCTCTCTTGCGTCAGGGGCCCCAGGTTTCGGAGGCCCCAAAGCGTCGAGGGTTTGCCGGGGTCGGCCGCCTGGAACACAGGCCAAGTTTGCAACTTCCCTTTCCTGAAAAGGGCGAAAGGGGTGTCGCAACCACAACATGGAAGGAGTGATCACCCCGCTGAGAGCCCAGTTCTCGTGGATGAGTAAACTTGAAAGTCGTTTTCCCAAGCTGGAGGCCGGTTGGGGGGGATCGGGGGGGAAAGGTCGGGGGAGGAGGGACTCAGTGCCCGGAGAAATACGGTTCCTCCCTCTTTGTCGAGCATGGGAGATGAAATCATCTTATTTCCGTTTCCTCTTGTTCTATAGCGAATTTGGGGCCCCGCCCGGCCCAAAGTTGCCAGCTTTGTCGCGCCACGCGAAACGACGCGTAATCCCTGAAGGGTGCTGGATTTGGGGAGGCAATGAGAGAGGTCATAGCAGTCTTGTTGCTTTTGGTGGACAAGATGTTACCATGGTCATTCCAGCTTTGATCCCGTCGCTGCTTGGATGTGATACGTATCCTCCCCCCGGGGCTCGCTTTTCCCCTCGCTTGCCCTTTGAGGGACGCCCGATGTCGTACCTGTCAAAGAAAGGGCAACTCCCCGTAGCCAACCCCCAGGGCAACTCTCGCAGGAGGGACCCAACCAGGTCCTTAAAGTTTGCTGACCGGAAAGGGGGTGCTGCGAAGGATAGCCACCCCCCGTCGAGGACAGCCGCGAGAATGGGGGGGTTTTGCAGCCGGGGAAACCGCCGGGGGCGTTCACTTCTCCAAAACCCCTGAGAGGGCACTTTTTGTCGTGACCCGCGGGGGGCCCTTTGGTCGTAAAAGGGGCAAAGGGAACAGGGAGAGCTCTAGTTGGAGATGATGGGCGAAGGGTCCAACTGCTGGGGTTGAGGGCAGCAAAGGGCCGAGTGAAGTCTGAGGATCCCTACAATCACCTCTTCCCCCATTAAACTTTGGCTTTTTGCCCAGCGTTTTGAATGTTTTGGTAGGCTGACGATGCAGGCCTCCCATGGCTTTGCTGGGGCAGCCCCTGATCCTTCCCTCTTCGTACTTCAAAAAGAGCTTTCCTTTCCCGTCTCCTCATTCTTTCAGTGCGTCCACCATTTTATCGGAACAACCTGCGGGAAAGGACGGTGGTGAGTTTTTGGGGTTTCTCGCGAGTGAAGGGTTATGCTGGCGAAAAGACCAGCAAACCTCTTTGGTCATTCGTTGTTTCTTCGTGACCGTGGGGGTCCCTTTTGGGGCTTTGATGCCGTGCAGAACTTTCCCAATGATTTGGCCTTTATTGCCCAAAAGTTCGTCTTGGACAAAAAACTTGGTCCTCGTGAGGGCGGAAATTTAAAAAGTATTTAAGGGTTTTATGTAAGGGTGGGGGGGGGGGTGAAAAAAAAAGGGGGGGGGGTTTTTCCAAAGCCACGCCTTGGGGATTCTTGAGGCGGAAAAGGGCCCCGCATCCATCCCCCGTAAACCGGAGAACCCGGGCGTAGGAGCTTCGTTAGGGGAAGAAAACGGTCCCAAATTTTATTACCGTATTATAAAAAAACGACCCGAGGGGCAGTCGAGAAAAATTACCATTTTCTATTTAACAGACGGTGTGCCCTTTTTGAGAACAGATACAGCCGAAAAATTTCATGACTTTTTTATGTGAAATTAAGGGCCAAAAATTATTCCTTTTATATTTTTTCCATTTTTTTCCACTTATCTCTAAATTTTCCATTTTAGTTCGTAAAGCGAACGATACAACCCCGGGGTACTAAATAACATTTTATGACTCTTTAAAAGCTTTAATTTTATCCAAAAAGAGGTCTCTACACGTTGGTCCATTCTGCATTTGTAATTGCCCAATTTTTTGCCAAATTGCCCAAAATTGCAAAAACGCGAAAAATTACCGCAACGAGGGCCCAAATACGTTTTTGGATTTAGCGCACAAAAGCTTAAAGGGTAAGACCCTCAAAAATACTTCCTTCACCAATTGAAGGAATCGCCCTAATACCCTACTAAACCATTTTTCGGAAAATCCGGAAGGGGGCTTGATGAACAAAAAACTGTCGCCCAGTAGCTTAAAAATTTTTCTTCGGGGGGACAGTTTTCCATCACTGGGGACATTTTGTCGCCCCAATTTTGCATGTTAAAAAAATGCACTGCCGCATGGCACTATCGGGGGGGGTTTTTCGTAGCTTTATTTTGAAACAAAATGGGCGTTAATTTTCCATTCGTGATTTGTCCTACATCGTCATGACTCCATCAGACCCTCTTACGACCGTCATGAACTACTTAAAAGGGGCCCTGACATTTTTGTGAGGGTATCGGGTCTGCGTTTTTCGTGGGCAAATTTTACGATAGCGTCAATACAAAATATAAACAAATTGGGGCCTGGTTTTGATTATGGGAAAGTGGAAGGGGCTAACCCAGGAGTACAGAGGCGACGAAACAAAGGGGTCCCTCCAGAATCACTGAAAAAAAACTGAACCCCTAAATGAAAAACGCGGCCAACCATTCTGGTTCTAGAGAAACTGATGTCCAAAAATATCCACAAACGCACTTTTACAGGGACAAAAACAGGGTGGAGGGGTATCAAATGAATTTTTGATGTTAGTTTTAAAACTTTTATTTACCTATGGGTTTTAAAACCAAAATTTTTTATGAATTTTGGGCTTGTGTTATAATTTAGAAAATCTTCCCGTCTCGCTAAATATAGGGGCATGCCTGCATCATCTGCTGGGGAAAAGGGGCATTTTTTTTTTTTGTCTCCCCGTTTAAATTTTAAACTATTTAAAAGTTAAGCCCTTTGTTCAGCCGAGGAGGAGCAGGCCGCAGGTCGGAGGGCGGCCCTCGGAAGTCCCACCCCGCCATGGGTGTCAGAAGCCCCTTATAGCCCCTTTCAGGGTTTCCTAACGTAAGTCAAGGTAGGCTGGGCTGCCCGACTTGTTTGAGGCTTCCATTTTATATCCCAGCTTGTCCCAGAGGTGATGATAAGGGGGGAAAATTTTGTCTTTTTATGTGCCCCAAAGTAGGGTAGAAATAAAGAGGAAAAAAAAGTCTGGAAAATAAGGGAATATTAAATAATGCACCTTATTGGCCTATCAGATGCCTTTTTATGTAACCAAAAATTTTTGGGATTATTCCCGTTTGACGCCCAATTTTCTTGGGGGACGAAAAAGTTTTTTTTGGTGAGTTTTTGTGTTTTTTAATTAAATTTCTAACCGTTTTTGCGGGAAATCACTATTTTTTTATAGTTAGGTAAACGTTAGGTTGGTTAGGTATAGGTTAGGTTTTTTGGTAAAGGTTAGGGTTTGGTTAAATTTTTTTTTCAATAATTTTTGTGAAATCAACACACACACACACCACACACACACACACACACACACACACACACACAACACACGCACACACACATACACACAAAAAAAATTAATGATTTCGCAGAAACGGTTAGCAATTTTCAAAAAAACATCAAAAAACCCCCTTAAAAAAAATCGTTATCAAAATGAATTCGGGGTCAAACTGGAAATTTTCCAAAAAATTTTTATATCATTGATAAGTTTCTGGGGGGCTTTGAGGTTAGCCCCTTTCCCCTGGTGGCCAGGCTGTTTTTTTAAAGCGCGACACCTGTGATTTTTTGAGGTTCTTCTGCCGATGGTGCCTCCAAACCCCATCCCGTCGAAAGGGGAGTTTATGGGCATCACGGGGTCCTTCGGGCCCCTCGATGATAGGAAAAACATTGCTCCCGAAGGACTTGAACTCGAAACCTTGTGGCATCATACCCGGTTTTTAATAATCCCCGCTTCCGCTTTAAAAATTTCCAAAAATGTTGGGCCCGCGGGGTTCGAACCGAGAACTCGAAACACATCCCAGAGGGTAACCACCCGGGCCCCCCCCCCACAAATGACCTTTTTAAATTTTGGTTTGCATTATTTTTCATAAAAAAATCAGGTTGTATTACGTAAATAATAAGTCTGGTAGAAAACCCAAAACCCATGGGAAAAATTATAATTAATATATATTAATTTTAAAATATATATATATATATAAATTTTATAAAATACAAAAGACCACTTGTAGATAAGTGGTCTGTAAGTGGTTGTGAAATATATATTTTTTAAAA
>JACEEZ010023812.1:42500-46635 GCA_016584305.1 Chionoecetes opilio | reverse complement strand
ATCTTGGGGAAAAAAGAAGAGGAGGTGGAGGAGGAGGAGGAGGGAGAGAGGTCGGGGAAGGAGGAGGAGGAGGAGGGGGAGGCGGAGGAGGGGAGGAGGAGGACGGAGGAGGAGGAGGGGAGGAGATTGCTGTTGTGTTTAGGAGGAGGAGGACAAACCTAAAATACTTAGAAAAACCCAACACCAGGAGACCTATTGGTTCTTTAAACGGGTTATTGTTGTACTACAACTACTATCAATACATGTAAGAAAAACATGCAAAGGATACCCTGTCTAAAGAAGTTTGGGAAACATGGAAGTTTGTTAGTGAAAGGAAGGATATGAAAAATGCTACTAAAACCCTACCACTAACACTTAAATCGACGGGTTGACTATAATATGAATGCAGGGAGAGGAGGATGAGGAAGTGAGAGAGATTAGAGAGGAAAGGTTGTTGTTTTTGGGCTGTTTTTGTTGTTTTTGGTGGTGTTGTGGGGGTGGTTTTGTGGTGGGGTTGTGGTGGTGGTGGTGGTGTTATTTTTGGGGGTTTGGTAACGCTATACTATAACAAATCATAAGAAGTGTTTTAACAAGACCTAAAAGGCTACCCTATTCTTTATCCCAAACACGTCATTAATAAATCCATGTCTCCCATTAAACCATCCTCCCATTACAATGCTATAAAAGATCTTTCCATTTCCTACCACCATAAATCGTCCCCAGAAGGAGTTAGGAGTTAACGATGTAAATTACTACTCCTATATATTCCCAGTGTATGTGAAAGACTTGGAAATAAAAACCTTATGGATCAGAATTATGAAGTTTGATAGTGTTATGATGGCAACTAGATAGATAATGGATGATAAGTAGATGAAGATAGATAAGAATTTTGTGATAAGGGGAAGGTGTTGAGGATAGAATGGAGGTTATATTGGTAGGAGAAGGAAGTGTTTGTCAGGAGACGTGTTTAGTATGTGAGAGGAGAGAGAGAGGAGAGAAAGAGAGGAGAGAGAGAGAGAGAGAGGAAGAGAAAAGAGAGAGAGAGAGAGAGGAGAAGAGAGAGGAAGAGAAGAGAGAGGAGAGAGAGAGGGGAGAGAGAGAGAGAGAGGAGAAAGGGGAGAGAGGAAGGACAAAGATGATGTGGAGGAATGAAAGGAGAGAGAGAGAGAGAGAGAGAGAGAGGAGAGAGAGAGAGAGAGCGAGGAGAGGACAAAGAGAGAGGGAGGAAGGAAAGGAAGAGAAGAGGGGAGAGAGAGAGAGAGAGAGGGGAGAAGAGAGAGGAGAGAGAGAGAGAGAGAGGGAGAGAGAGAGAGAGAAAAGAGAGAGAGAGAGGCGGATGAATGAATGGAGGGAAAGGCCTTACTAACATCCCCCCAACCCCCCCCCACTCTCTCTCTCTCTCTCTCTCTCTCTCTCTCTCTCTCTCTCTCTCTCTCTCCTCTCTCTCTCCTCTCTCTCCCCCTCTCTCTCTCTCTCCCCTCAAGTAGCCAGCAGCCAGGACAGATTCGAGGGTAAACGCCCTAAAGGCAAAGAAAAAGTAGACAAAGAATAGAAGAAAATAGTAAGAAAGGCTCCTGAAGAAAAAGTGATGGGTAGGTATTTTCCCATTTCCTGGTGAATAGGTTAATAAATGAGGGGATGAATTACTTATAACGCCCGAGAGCATGCCAGGCCTCAGGAAAACTCCTGAAATGACTCCCTTGAAATATCCCTGTCGTGCATACAATTGTTCTAGGTCTTATTCTGGCGGGCGTGTGTACAATTGTTCTGGGTCCTATTCTGTCGTGTGTACAATTATTCTGGGTCCTATTCTGTCGTGTGTACAATTTTTCTGGGTCCTATTCTGTCGTGTGTTACAATTGTTCTGGGTCCTGTTCTGTCGTGTGTACAATTATTTCTGGGGCTATTCTGTCCGGGGGTACAATTATTTTGGGGGCCTGTTCTGTCGTGTGTACAATTGTTTGGGTCCTATTCTGGCGTGTGTACAATTTTTTCTGGGTCCTATTCTGTCGTGTGTACAATTATTCTGGGTCCTATTCTGTCGTGTGTACAATTGTTCTGGGTCCTGTTCTGTCGTGTGTACAATTGATTCTGGGTCCTATTCTGTCGTGTGTACAATTATTCTGGGTCCTGTTCTGTCGTGTGTACAATTGTTCTGGTTCCTATTCTGTCGTGTGTACAATTGTTCTGGGTCCTATTCTGTCGTGTGTACAATTGTTCTGGGTCCTGTTCTTCTGACTAAAGGTTGCAGGCGATCAGCTATTTGAGTGACAATACAACGCAGGGAAAACTTTTTCAGCCGTGAATATTTAAACTGTGTGTGTTGGGGGGGTTAAATATATTGTGTGTGTGTGTGTGTGTGTGTGTGTGTGGTGTGTGTGTGTGTGGTGTGTGTGTGTTTGTGTGTGGGTTTGGGGGTGGGTGGGTGTGTGTGTGTGTGTGGGTGGGGTGGGGTGGGTGGGGGGTGTGTGTGTGTGGGGTGGTGGGGTGGGTGGTGTTGTGTGTGGGTGGGTGGGTGGGTGGGTGGGTTGTGGTTGGGGGGTGGGTGGTTGTGGGTGTTGTGTGGGTGGGGGGGGGGGGGTCGTGGTGGGTGGGTGCAGGAAATGGAGCGCGAGAAAAAATGGAATGAAAAACAATGAAGACAAAAACCATGATGAGACACTTGGGGGAAACGAATAGGAAGAGAAGAGGAAGACAAAAATTTAATGAAAGGATTTACAAAAAAAAGAAAAAGAGAAGAAGAAAAAAAAGAGAGAAGAGGGAGATACAAAGGAGTTCAAGGAAGAGAAGGAAAATGGCATAATTAAAGGTTAAGAAAATATAACTAGGAGGGGAAAAAAATAAACATTTGAATCTTTTCTAAGAAAAAAAAAAAATGCCAGCTGAAAAAACACGAGTGATTATTTTAGAGTTATAGAATAGACAGCTAATTAAATAGTTAGAGAAAGGACAGATAATTTAGAGTTAATAGTTAGAGAAAGGACAGATAATTTAGAGTTTATAGTTAGAGAAAGGACAGATAATTTAGAGTTAATAGTTAGAGAAAGGACAGATAATTTAGAGTTTATAGTTAGAGAAAGGACAGATAATTTAGAGTTTATAGTTAGAGAAAGGACAGATAATTTAGAGTTAATAGTTAGAGAAAGGACAGATAATTTTGAGTTAAATAGTTAGAGAAAGGACAGATAATTTAGAGTTTAATAGTTAGAGAAAGGCCCAGATAATTTAGAGTTTATAGTTAGAGAAAGGACAGATAATTTAGAGTTTATTAAAGTTAGAGAAAGGACAGAAAATTTAGAGTTTATAGTTAGAGAAAGGACAGATAATTAAAATTTAAATAGTTAGAGAAAGGACAGATAATTTAGAGTTTATAGTTAGAGAAAGGACAGATAATTTAGAGTTTATAGTTAGAGAAAGGACAGATAATTTAGAGTTAATAGTTAGAGAAAGGACAGATAATTTAGAGTTTATAGTTAGAGAAAAGGAAGAAATTTAGAGTTATAGTTAGAGAAAGGACAGAAATTTAGAGTTATAGTTAGGGGAAAGGAAGATAATTTAGAGTTTATAGTTAGAGAAAGGACAGATAATTTAGAGTTAATAGTTAGAGAAAGGACAGATAATTTAGAGTTTATAGTTAGAGAAAGGACAGATAATTTAGAGTTTATAGTTAGAGAAAGGACAGATAATTTAGAGTTTATAGTTAGAGAAAGGACAAAAATAATTTAGAGTTAATAGTTAGAGAAAGGACAGATAATTTAGAGTTATAGTTAGAGAAAGGCCCAGTATTTTAGAGTTTATATTTTAGAGAAAGGACAGTAATTTAGAGTTTTATAGTTAGAGAAAGGAAAAGATAATTAGAGTTATAGTTAGAGAAAAGGACAAAAATTTAGGTGTATTTTAGAAAAAGGGGACAGATAATTTAAAAGTTTATAGTAGGAAAGACAGATAATTTTAGAGTTTATAGTTAGAGAAAGGACAATAATTTAGGTTTTAGTTAGAGAAGGGGGACAGATAATTGATTTTATATTTGGGGAAGGACAGATAATTTAGAGTTTTTAGTTAGAGAAGGACGGATATTGATAATTTACTGAGAAGACTATGGATGAAATACCTTTGCTAAGTGTACATGTGGTTTCCTCCTCCTCTCCTCCTTCCT
>JACEEZ010023812.1:27500-35000 GCA_016584305.1 Chionoecetes opilio | reverse complement strand
GAGAGAGAGAGAGAGAGAGAGAGAGAGAGAGATGAGAGAGAGAGAAGAGAGGAGAGAGAGAGGGAGAGAGAGAGAGAGAGAGAGAGAGAGAGAAGAGAGAGAGAGAGAGAGAGAGAAGGCAGAGCAAGAGAGAAGAAGAGAGAGAGAGAGAGAGAGAGAGAGAGAGAGAGAGAGAGAGAGAGAGAGAGAGAGAGAGAGAGAGAGAGAGAGAGAGAGAGAAGAGAGAGGAGAGAAGAGAGAGAGAGGAGAGAGAGAGAGAGACAGAAGAGAGAGAGAGAGAGAGAGAGAGAGAGAGGCAGACAGCGAGAGACAGAGAGAGAGAGAGAGAGAGAGAGAGAGAGAGAGAGAGACGTTCTGTTACTCTGACATATCAAGAACAAGGAAGGAAGGAAGAAAGGATAGAAGGAAAGAAAGAAGGAGGGATGGATGGATGGATGGATGGAACACATACATACATAGTGCAATCTACATGTACAATATCCTCAGTGTTTCTGCATAACCTCTCCTATCATGCCTAAGACTGTAGCTACCAGGTGAATATTACAAGTGCATGCATAGATTAGGAGTAACAGAGGGGGAGAACAATATCAGCACTGCCTTTGAAGCGAAACCAACACACACACATGCACTTTGACATATGTTCTGTTATCTATATATATTTATCTGTTATTTATATCTATCTATCTGTTATATATACCTATCTATCTGTTATATATACCTATCTATCTGTTATCTGTTACCTTATACATTTTGACATAATGATCTGTTGTCTCGGCTAGCACTAGTAATAAACTGGTGAACAATAGAAATAGTATATGAATGAAATGGATTATGAAATAGAATATGAAATATAACATGAAACGAGCTGAAATAGAACATGAGAAATATCAACAACAACAATAACAACAACAACAACAAGTCAAAGATGAAGAAGAGGAATGCAATAGTAACTAGGGGGGGGGACTCAGTAGAGCGCATACCTCCGCCCGAATATTTAATCAAATATACGTATATTATATATATATATATATATATATATATATATATATATATATATATATATATATATTATATATATATATATATATATATTTTATATATATATATATATATTATATATGCACTCAGTATGAGCGCATACCTCCGGCCGAATATTTCATCAATTGGTTGCCATAGCAACAGGTGTCAATAGATTTCATCCAAAATTAAATCAGTTCTTCCTTATACCAAATAGACTTGGTATACCGAGTTTGGTCTAAATCTATTCGTAACTTTTCGAGAAATCCTGTACACTAACAAGCAAACAGACAGACAGACAGACAGACAGACAGACAGATCGGGGTGAAAACATAACCCCTCCAACTTCTTTGGCGGAGGTAATGAGAGAAGAGGAGGAACAGGATGATAAAGATGAACCATAAGGCAAAGGTTACGAGAAGAGGAAGAGGAAGAGCAGGAAGAGAAGGAATAGGAGGAGGATTACATAGGATTACATTGGAAGAACAGGAGAAGAAGAAGAAGAAAAAGAGGAAAAGGAGGTGGAATAGAGAGAGGAGGATTACATAGGATTACATAGGAAGAAGAAGAAGAGCGAGTAGGTCTGTTTAAGCCTAACTGATGATCATCTTTTGTCTAATACTAATTAAGGTTTGATTACCCCCTTTAATTAATGGTAGAATCCTTTAATTACAGGTGTGTGTGTGTGTGTGTGTGTGTGTGTGTGTGTGTGTGTGTGTGTGTGTGTGTGTGTGTGTGTGTGTGTGTGTTGGGGTGTGGTGGTGTGTGTGGGTGGTGGTGTTNTTCCCTACCTACCCCCATTCACTCACCCATTACCCATCACTCCTCACCATTCACTCACCCATTACCCATCACCACACGCCCATTCACTCACCCATTACCCATCACTCCCACCTATTCCCTCACCCATCACCCATCACCCCCACCCATTCACTCACCCATCACCCCACACCCATTACCCATCACCCCACCCATTCACTCACCCATTACCCATCACCCTACATCAAGGTTTCCTCAATTGGAGAGAACTGAAACTCGAGAAATGCCAGTGGTCGCTGGCAGTTTTAACTCAAAGGTTGGTCTACTGTGTTTTCCCTCCGCGACTAATATTTTTCATAAATTAATTTCGCGATAAACATTGATGCACCGCATCTGAATACCTAAAAATATAGTTCTTCTGTTGTTCTACTAATTATATGGATGACATGCATTACGATGGAACGTTCTATAATAGCAATTTAATGCAAATTACTCGCCTCGAGTAGCAAAGCTTAATATATTTTTTACATGTATATTGTGGCATGTAAAATTTGGGCGATGTTCACACTGTTTTCTAAGACAGTACTGCTGCATCTGGCAAACGCTTGTCAAAATACAATAAGCAATGCCTTGGAAAAACGAAGAATAAAGAATGCCGAAATCGGCTTGTTGCTGCGACAATGTAGGTTATAATTGTGGAGGCGACACGCCGCGGCGGGGAGTGGTGGGCGGGGAGATTGTGGCGGGGAGATTGAATCAAAACATTGCCACTTCACGCGTCGACTCATTGCACTTCCAGGCTTTCTATCTGATTGATACACAATAATAACAGGAACATATGACTGCCTAGGTATAGATAACTTCTAAACATTCGTTATTGACTATATAATATCATAGAGTAGCATTTATTTCGCCTCCTCACATAACCTGCTTGGTTATTTGGTTATATACAATGTTTTACAGAATCAGGCACCTATGCAATATACATGTAGCAAAATCGTTCTTAATATTATACTTGTGTGTTTTAAGTGCAGTGGAATAAGCCCATATTTTTCATTCAAGTTGACCAACTTTTCACCAAATTGTGAGTTAAAACTGCCAGCGACCACTGGCATTTCGGAGTTGCAGTTCTCTCTAATTCTCGCAACCCACATTTTTTTTTCACAATTCTCGCTAATAGGCTGCTAAAAAAAAAAAAAAAAAAAAAAAAAAAAAAAAGAAGTGATTGGATCATCTCGTAAGTGGGTTTAAAAGTTGCCCCTGGTCGAGCTGGTTCCAAAACTGTGCCATATGATGGGATTGGGGCACGGGGGGCGGCACCTATCGCGGACACACACACACACACACACACACACTTTCGCTTGTATTATTATAGATGAATAAAAGGAATCTGCGAAGAAAAAAAATTAAACAGACGATGAAAGACAAGAAAAATATGGAAACAAAAAAGAGAAAGAGAAAATCAGTCGAGGAAACATGATACCAGAGAAAGGGTGAGAGAGAAAGAGAGACAAAAAGAGAAAGAGATAGAGAGGAGGGTGAGAGGGAGAGAAAAGTTATATTCTTGACTTTCCTCACTTGTTTTTATTTTCCATTTTCTACTATATCGTTATCTTAGTCTCTCTGTATGTTTGTTGGTCTGTCACTTGTATTTTTTGTCTATCTTGGCGCTCACACTCTCTCTCTCTCCTCTCTCTCTCTCTCTCTCTCTCTCTCTCTCTCTCTCTCTCTCTCTCTCTCTCCTATCATCATCATCATCATTGCCTTCTCTGTTCTGTCTTCATTTACTTCTTTATCGCCACCGGGGAGGCGGTGGTCGAGTGGTTAGCGTCTTGGAGTAGTGAGCTCGATGTCCCGAGTTCGAATCCTGCCGGGGGCAACTCTTTTGACCATCTTTAACACAGTGGATTAGAGCCTGGCAGTTGTGAGCACAAGGTCTCGAGTTCAAGTCCCGTCAGGAGCAGCCTCTAGCATCGTCGAGTGGCCGAAGACACCCACTTGCAGCCCATCGACCTCACCTTCGTTTACAGGAACTATCTCGTGTAGGTCTCACGGCCTCTTGTAGCTTCCTTATTTTGTTATGTTATTATGTTCGTCTGCGAGTGCGGTGGAGGGCTCCTGGGGGCAGCATGACCAATCACAAAAAAATATCATGACAGGTGTCGCTATAAAAAATTTAAGCCTGCACCACCACGTGTGAGGGCCAACCATCACAGCCCTCCAGAATATGCAGAGCCATAAGATAAGATTCTTTGATCCTATCTAGACACTTTGCAAGTACCAACTACAAGGTTATTGACTATACAAAGCGCCACCACACCAGGACGAACCTGGTGGACTCGAACCGCTGACCGAATGCAGGGACTCTACACGCGGGCCGAGCGTTCTACCAACCAGGCCACCCTGGCGGGTAATATGCACGGCCAACTACCAGCCGCCCTCAAGGGAAAATAAATATAAAAGGAAAAACTAAAGGAAGGAAGATAATAGGCTACAGGCGCTATAGGCTTAAACGTTAAACCTTATGTGACTATTTTTTATCGTCTTCTGCGTTGCGTCCACCTTCTCGCCCTTCCACTTTCCTCCCAACTTCCTTCCAAAGCCTCTTTTACAAACGAATAAACGCCCTTCTCTTTCTTTCATTCCTTTATCTTATTTTTCTCGTCCTCCTCATCCTCGTTTTTCTCTTTGTCATCTACCATTTTTTTCTCCTCCTCCTCCTCCTCCTCCTCCTTCAGGTCTTAAGTCTCTTCCTTGTCTCCCTTGGCTATAAAATTTCTTTGTCTGAGAAAAGTTTGAAGGAAAAGAAAATGTGCCAAGCCTCCGGGAACCAATTTTGGAATTGTTTCGAACTTATATGTATTTTTTCCCCCTTAAGATATTCTCTTCCTCTAACCAGCGTTCATTCTCTACTGTTATTTCTTCTTTTTTCTTGTTCCTCCTAGTCCAATTATACTTTATTTCCCTAAAGTTAATCGTAGTCATTTTTACCTCTTTTCAAAACCTCATTATTTTCTCTGTCTATAATTATGTGATGTCAATCTTTATGCTAATTTTACGAATAATGTGTCAAGTTAGACTGCGTAAAAGTGAGCGAAATGATGGAGCGTAAGCAAAGCAAAGTTAATATCTTTCTTGCTTCCAGTCGCTGCACACTCCTCCATCCCCCCCTAACAGCCTAGTTCTAAGCCTCTAAATAGCAGGGCGCCCACTCACGGCAACAGAGAGTGGTCCTCCCAATATGTATAACCTCACACCGTCACACGTGACTCTTTTATCATTACTTTTTAACCCGCTCGAACGAACAGCGACATCAAGGCATGTAAACTGTGGATTTGTGGATTGACCGTGGATTGTCCTATTTAAAAATAAACTAGCTAAATGCCCTCGACCACAATGGGTTCTGCATTTTGATTGGCGATTCCCGGTTGGTTCCCAAAAGAGGCAGGATGAGAATGTGTAAAATGTAATAATTGATTTTTGCTCACGGTTCACTTGTTCAATGCATATGCATGAGTTTATTATCCTGCACATTTATTACGCTGCTGCCACAGATTTGACTTAAGCTATGACTCAACTTAATGCTCCCTTACTCACTAACTCACGTTTAGTTGTGATTTATCCACGCGAGATGCGCTGCTCACTTGCCTGAATGGATTGGAGAATGAATGAGATTCTAAATCAGTGCACGAATCTGTTAACTTTCGTTGTGTTTGTGAATCTTATGCTTTTACCTTTTTTGTTCTCTCTCTCTCTCTCTCTCTCTCTCTCTCTCTCTCTCTCTCTCTCTCTCTCTCTCTCTCTCTCTCTCTCTCTCTCTCTCTCTCTCTCTCTCTCTCTCTCTCTCTCTCTCTCTCTCTCTCTCTCTCTCTCTCTCTCTCTCTCTCTCTCTCTCTCTCTCTCTCTCCTCTCTCTCTCTCTCTCTCTCTCTCTCTCTCTCTCTCTCTCTCTCTCTCTCTCTCTCTCTCTCTCTCTCTCTCTCTCTCTCTCTCTCTCTCTCTCTCTCTCTCTCTCTCTCTCTCTCTCTCTCTCTCTCTCTCTCTCTCTCTCTCTCTCTCTCTCTCTCTCTCTCTCTCTCTCTCTCTCTCTCTCTCTCTCTCTCCCTTTATGACTTTCCCTTACTCAGCAGGGATTAATAAGACACGGTTAGAACTATATAGATTCGAGTTTGTAAATATGTTTGTATCACGTGAATGAACGGGAAATATGTGGATTTTCATTGTTATTTTTGTGTTATGCGGTGCTCGCTTCGCCTCCTGTTGTACAAAGACCAATTTTAAGAAAAGATAATTTCGTGTATAGCGTACTTAAATGTCTTTTAGAGTTATTTAGTGGAAGAAATTATGAGACAACAGGAGGGAACTACAGACTGAAGACGCTTTCCTTAACTATAGGGAGAAAAAATGCATAAAACTGGGGATATTTCTGGAAGTTGTGCGTCGTCTTGTAAAAGATTATTAAGTTGATCAAAGGGTGTGGAAAAAAACTAGATTCAGGAAACAATTATAACTAGGGGGTGGGGCACTCAGTAGAGCGCATACCTCCGCCTGAATATTTCTCGATGACGGGGGTGCGGGGGGGGGGGGGGGCACTCAGTAGACCGCATACCTCCGCCCGAATATTTCTCGATGACGGGGGTGCGAGCGGCGGGGGGGGGGGGTCCAACATGGTCAATTTTTACCCAGATACGATGAAGTTACGAGAAAATCTAGTTTACCATAGTGTGTCCTAAGGCCTCAGTGATCCCTAGAGCGCTAAAACAGAAAACGGAATATTTTTTACCCAAAACTATAAAAAAATAGGAAATATATTTCATCAATTGGTTGCCATGGCAACAGTGATTCGATTTCATCCAAAATTAAATCAGTTCTTCCTTATACCAAATAGACTTGGTATACCAAGTTTGGTTTAAATCTATTCGTAACTTTTCGAGAAATCCTGTACACTAACAAACAAACAAACAGGTCGGGGTGAAAACATAACCTCCCTCCAACTTCATTGGCGGAGGTAATAACAGTTGCGGAGTTGTATTCATACGATTCTTTTTGTAATAATTTGTATTGCTGTTGTGATCGAGGAGGGAGGAAGGGATGGTAGTAAATTGTGTCTTCTGCTTTTTTTCTTTCTTTTTACTACTGCATCTCCTCATCCTTATCATTTTCATCATCATCATTATCATCATCATCATCATTATTATCAGAATTTCTTTGATGACCAGACGACAAGTAAAAAGGCTTCAAAATGTATTTTACCTGCATGGACTGTTAATAGCCGGCAGCCATGCTTAATCAATCAGTCATAGGTCAGACAGAAATACTAGGGTGGACTTTGACCTACATTACCCACTTCTGATATCAATATTATGACCGAAAAATAGTACCAAACTGTTTGTCTCTTCCATACCTTTCCTTTGATATGTAACATGACTATATTTGGATTACTTTGATATTTGGCCTTTTTGGGTCACAAAATGACCTTGAAATGATCTTTAAGGTCAAAGTTTTTAGTGGCATCCACCCTAGTATTTATGCCTACCTATATGACTGATTGATTTAGCATGGGTGCCGGCTAATAACATTCCATACAGTACAGGTAAAAGTCACAATTTTGGTCCTTGGCTGGTCTACTATAATGAGTGAATTTGTTACTTGTAGTTCCACGCATAAACCCACACGAAGGGGACGGGCGTGTATTCTTCCACGCCTTGATGAGTAAAGTACAAGT
>JACEEZ010023812.1:7500-25000 GCA_016584305.1 Chionoecetes opilio | reverse complement strand
GTTAAGGAAAAAGAAATGGTCTTTTTTTATTACTTATTCTGTCAATATTTATTTTTCTCAGGTTCTTTTCACACAGCCAAACTTTCTCTCGACGCACCCATTTCATCTGTCAGTATCTCTCCAAAAGTTTAACGACACAATTTCAACTCCAAAAAAAAGTTGCCATGATAACAACACAACAAATGGGTTCAATTTCGTAGAAAATGTATATAAACTTGTAAAAACAATTTGCATCTGAACATACAGTTACAAACAGTGACAACACGACCCGACTCGCAATTTTCCTCTCTACAACACTACAACAGACAGGACGTTCGAGGCCTACTCATCTCCTACTTGTATTAGATTCTTCCTCCATCAACAATTGCAGGAGGGTTAGTAAAAAGTTGCGAACCACAAGAGCGTTGAAATATGCCCTCTGTCTTCTGCCGTGGATTGAAAAACCACACTGACACTCAGGTCGACAGTCTCGCTTGGGACGCTTCTTCGCAAGTTCGCACACTCTCGCTCGCTGCTCTGAGTGCTCTCGTACTCGCGCTGCCCCGGTCGCTATGCTGCTGCTCCTGCAGCGTCATAGGGGCCATATTCAAGAATTTTTCTCCACCCGTTGTGTCGGGTTTGCGTAGACAGAATAAAAATCCGGACGCGAAGCGTCGAGATAATGGGTGCGAGGTTATGTCAGCTGATCCCGACAACTTGCACATCCCCCTTCATCCCGTCTCCACTCATTCCACGTATTCTCCCAGACCTACAGGAGAGTTTTCAACACAACCCGAGAGTGACAGCCCCATACACTGTGAATGCACACGTGCATAATTAAGGTAAAATCTGGCCAGGAGGCCTCATATAGGTGTGTGAACTTGTGAGGAACGCCAGCGGCGGCGGGAGGGTGGGGGCAGCATTGTGTGGAGCAGTGGTGGCGGGCGTTCAAATGTACTCGCACGCATCACTCAGGCCAATTTTTTCTGCACCAACGCCTCAGACAATTGGGCGAACACTAACTTAGCTCTTATTAAATGTCAGAAATGATCAATATTCACTAGTAAAATGTAGTAGAGAGGTATAAAACGTCAAAAATGATGCCTGCTTTGGGCTCGCTTGTGTTGTTACGCCTTTCACCTCATCGTCAAATACACCAGCGGGGCAGTTCTTGTAGATGAGGACAAGTGGAGGTACGACGGGTGGAAAATCTACACGCCGGGATTTGACGAGCAGTCTTGGAATATAGCCCATAGATGATGCATTCAACGATTTTATATTTTCATTCTGGACGAGACATATCTACACCACACCACACACACACAGAGAGAGAGAGAGACGAGAGAGATATGAGGAGAAGAGAGAGAGATGACGGAAGAGAGAGAGAAGAGAGAGAGCGAGAGAGAGAGAAGAGAAGAGAGAGATGAGAAGAGAATGAGAAGAGAGAGAAGAGAGACGAGAAGAGAGAGAGAAGAGAGGGGCGAGAGAGAGAGAGAAGATGAGAGCATCACATGCACCTCTGCATGAAAGCACAATCTATAATAACGCGCATGAATATTGATGTAATGCGCGTGTGATTTGTTGGGTGAATATGATTGTTTTAAATGAAATTAACTAAATCCGTAAGTTACTCGTGGGAAATACCCGAGTTGTGATGTGGCAGGGGTGGCGAGAAGGAGGGGAAAACACTGATTACGATCCTGCAACCTCACTGTGGTTCGTTGATAAATAAAACCATTGACTCTACAACCACTTGGTGCTCTGGGTGTACCTAGATAACCCACATCAAGTTAAGTGCCATCTTGTAAAAACAGGCTAGGGGTACCTAAATCATGTCGTACGAAAGTTCACAATTTAATTTATAAACCGCTAGATGGCCTTAAATATTATACATTACAGGAACAGGTAGGCTATTTTTTTCTTTGTGAGGGATCAGGTGGTTGGCCCTGCACATTCTGGAGGTCGTGAAGGTTAGTTCTCGCCATTGTTTTTTTTTTTTTTTTTTTTTTTTTTTTTTTTTTTTTTCAACATGTGTGCTAGAGCGGGCCTGTAGCAAGTGGTGATCCAGGGCCGGATGGTAGGGCTCTGGAGTTCACTTGAAGGGCTCTATGGTTGTCCCGCCCGTGGGGCGCAGGCAGGATCTTTAGTGACGCTGGATCAGGCTCATGCCGCCCCCCTGTGTCCTCCGATGCAACTCGCAATCGAAGTTAGAAGTTGATGGGCAGGGCATGTGGGTGTTCTTAGGGCCACGTGACGGTGCAGAAAGTTTTGGTTTTCTTCGGGGATCGAAAACCGGTGTCACCGAGAACGCCAGTCGGAGACCAACCACTCCGCATACCGCCCCCTACCGCCTACCCCTTCGCCTTGGTGGCGCAGGCTGGATTTTTTATGGTGACACCTGTGGTCTTAGGTGAAAGATCACTTTTTCTGTGATGTTCGGGGTCCTTCAGTCAGGCTATGCTGCCACCAGCGGTTTGTTTTCCTCCGCCGCAGTTTAGTCGCAAGTCGAAAAGAAACAGGGATTCTACATGCGGGTTTCCTTCGGCCACTCGACGAGGATCTTGACAGGTGTTCTTTGGTGGGACTTGAACTTCGGGACCTTATGCTCACCTACCAACTCTTGTCGAACGCATTTCTACTTCCACCGTTCCTTCTTACTGGAATTGTCACTTTAACCTGTTCTTAAGAAGAGTGACCGTTCTAATCTTCAAAACTTAACGTTCTATCAGCTTAGACTCCTGGCATTTCTAAAGCTTTTGAATCTATACTTAATAGAAGATCTTAAGATCTATTGCTCACAATCTTCTATCTGATCGTCACGTACGGTATCCGTAAAGGGCGATCTATGGCGAACACAGCTTTCATAACCGAATATGGTAATCCCTCTTAGGGTTTCGGTGAAACGGTTGTGTTGCCCTTTGACATTCAAAAGCTTTTGATAGAGGTCGACACAAATACAAAAATTATAACTAACATCATTCGGTTTATATCTCTCTCTGTACCTTCATCATAAGAATCCTTTCAAACTGTTCTATGTGAGCTACTATAGACTGTCAGTTTCTCTCTAAGTCTATTAATAGTGTGTTCCTAGGTTCGGTTTATTACCCACTCTCTTTCTATTATTCATTAATGATCTTCAAGTATAAACGCAATGTCTATCCACTCCTACGCTGATGATTCTACCTGACATTTGAACCTCTTCTTTAGACGTCATACTCAACCAGGAAACTAAGTGACTCACGGAGAGGATGCCATCGAGTGTCGAACTTCTTGATCGTTCTATAATTTCTGATTGAGGCAAAGGCAAACATTGTTTTGTTCAATGCCTCAAAAACATTCCTCACCTATCTACTCGACATAATCTTCCAGGACAACTATCCCCTCTTCTTCAATGACACTAAACTGCGCTTACTTCGAACAATTAGATTTGTACTGGATATTTTACTGAAAAATCTGAACTGGAAAAATTTCTCATCTCTTCTCTTGCTAAAAAATATTAAAGAAGTTAGGTGTCCTGTGGCGTCTGCGCATTTGTATCCCCTCCCAGTTGCTTTGTTCTGTACAGGGGTTCTATTCGCCCATGTATGGAGTATTCTCACATGTTTGGGGGGATCCATCATGCAGCTTCCTAAACATGGTGAATTAAAAAGTTTTTTGTCTTGTCACAAACTCCCCTCCTCTGACTGATTGTCTTTAACCTTAAACACCGCCGCAATGTTGTTTCTCTTGCTATCTTCCGTTATTTCATGCTCATGCTCTTCTGAACTTGCTAACTGCAGGCCTGACCCTATGCCGGCCTCACTGTACAATACTTTCTTACTTCAGTCTTATCAGATTCTGTCATCTTCCTAATGCAGGAGTTAACATCTTCACTTTTCATCCCTTTACTGGTAAACGAACTTGCTTCCTGTTTCTATTTTTGCCACCTTCCTACGACTTAAATTTTTCAAGAGAGGAGGACGAGGACACCTTCGAACTTCATTGGCCCAGTCTTTATAATTATTCCTGCTGTCTTTATAGGGACTGACAAACTAAGGCAGCTTTTTGGTGCTTGTTTTTACCCCGTGCCAGGTCTTTATGAGGTAAAAAGAATAAAAAAACGGGCTTGAATTTCTGTCGTACGCTTACTCTTACAAATTTTACTAGGCAGTTAGCGATAGTGACACACGAAGACGACTCTATTCTCTGTCAAACTAGTACGTTTTATTCTAACGAAGTTAACGACAAAGTGTTACATAATATTTCTTATAAAAATGTATGACGTTCGCTGATGTTCTATGAAAGTTGTTAATATTTCCACGTAGAAAAGATTGCCATGTATGTTTTGTTTACATCTTTACCCATTGGACTTTCAGCTCTGTGTGTTACATATATCTCGGTCGTTATTTATTCGGCATTGCACCTGTGAAATTGGGGTAAGAGACGTCGAGACTGCTCCGGAATGGTGGTCTCGGTTCAGTATTGCGTACGGATTCGAAGATGATATGCTTCGAAAAACCCTGGGAAAAACTTTACCCAAAAGTTGTGTCCCAGCTGAACCCGAGTTACTGATATGAAGGTTGAATCAGCGATGGCGTGATAATCTTGGTCTTGGCGTGTTATAGCAGATTCCTATATTTGCTTTTCTTTATCTATTTACTCATCGATTAACCCATTTTGTTGCATATGATAATTTGTCATTTATTTTTCATTCATTAGCCCAGACAATGGATTTTGTGCATTTTGAATCTAAACCGTAATTATATATCATACATTATTTTATTATCTATTCATCCGCAACAAAACGTTGCATTTGGATTCCTGCATTAATACCCCAATAACAATCTTATCACACATATCAACACATATACAATATTATTCACTTGACTCGTACACACGATATCCTTGACTAAACATGTACAGTTGTACACACTAATACACCTAACTAATACACCATACACGTATTGGGTTCCTTCACATCTGCATTCACTCATTCCTCTCCCTCAAGGCGCATTCATTCCCCTTCTAAGTTTGAGTTTATTCATTGATTTCTTTTTTAAAGATAATGTTTTACCTTTGAGGCAACACTTTCCGAAGAGAGGGTTGCCGAATTAAAGGTATGTGTGTGTGTGTGTGTGTCGTGTGTGTGTGTGTGTGTGTGTGTGTGTGTGTCTTGTGTGTGTGTGTGTGTGTGTGTCATTCACCCATGGTATTGTCCACGTGAGTCGGACTCGCGATCGCCAGTTTCACTCTCACGGAGTTACCTTGGAGCTCAGTATTATCGATCTTAGGGTAATGTAGGGACCTCACAACCCACACAACCCCATCCCCTTGCCCAAAGGGGACAATAACCGCCCGAATTGTTCAGTGAAAAATCCCCGTGAGTGAGCTAGGATTCGAACCGGCTAACCACAGAATTGCAGGCCAACGCTATATCCACTTGACCATCGGGACATAGTGTGTTGTTGTGTGTGTGTGTTGCGTGTTGATGTGCGTGTGGGTAGTGTGAATGTTTGTGTGGTGAAAATTGTAGTAAAGGAGGGAAAAGTAGGGGCGTAAAAGTGGGAAGGAAGAGGAAGACAAGAGACAGAGAAGGAATGAAAGGAGAGAGGAAATAGAGAACAAAAGCTAAGAGGAGATGTTAAGGAGAGAAAAAGATAGACTGCATTTGGTAAAGAGAGTAGGGAGACAAAGAGTAGGAGAAAGAGGAGGAAGAGGTGAGGGGAGGCAAAGTGGAGGAAGAGTGGAAGGAGGAGGAGGCGGAAATGGTCTTCTCTTCTCGGAATAGATATGGCGGCCTGTGTAAAGGAGGAAAAGGAGGAGGAGGAGGAAAACCGGATAATTGTACTAAGCATGGACAAGGAGGAGGAATAGGAGGAAGAAAATGAGAATATCTTGTGAAAAAAAGCCATAGAATTTCACCCCCCCAACAAAAAATCTTGTAAATTAAGAAGGTTAAAGGAGGCAGAGGAAGAAATGTATGAGAGAGGTAAAGAGAACAAAAAATGGAGGAAGAAGAGGAAAGAGAACTTATGATATCTTTAACAAACATTATCATTATACATAAGCTTATCTCCCTAATTCAAGTGTATACCTCCTCATCCTCTCCCCTCCTACCTCCTCCCTGCCCCTCCTCCTCCTTCCTCACATCCAGTAACCATCTGCCACATCACTTACAGCAGTGGAATATTGCAAGGATAACGCTAACATTGATTCCCCTTATTCAAACGCGAGCCTCATGCATGCTAACCCGCTAAGGGGAAGGAGGGGTTCTGATGAGACGATGGTGCGTGAGGCTTGGCGTTTGTATAGTGTGACGGTGGTGGTTGAGATTGGTGGTGGTGGTGTGTGATGAAGGAAATGGTTGTATCTTCGAGGTGGTGGTAATAGTGGTATAGCATCAGAAGATATTAGTGGTAGCAGTGTAGTAGTAGTCGTAGTAGTAGTAGTAGCTAGTAGTATTTAGTAGTAGTAGCGGTGGCGACCTGTTTTCTCTGTATCAGAATATTTCAATTTGAAAATAGCTTTATTTCATTACTGAAAAAAAAAGGCAACTGAAATAAGATTTAAACCACGAAACTAGAAATTGAAAAAATGGAGGACACTTGAAAAGAAGAAAGAAATGACAATAATGATACAGTCAATGGTGGTTAAAGAAGGCGGAGAAAAATAAGGTCGTAATATAATTACAGAGTGCGAAGGATAAGACAACATGGAGGAAATAAGAGTGAGAAAGATATAGTGTTGGGTAGGAAGTAGTGAGCATGAAATAGAGAAAGACGTTAGAGAAAGAAGATAAGGAGCACTGAGAGGAAGAGTGAAGAAAGATGAAAATTGGAAGAATGCAAAAGAACAGAGAGAGAAGAGAGACGAGTTTCGTTTGCCATGTAAGACTTAAAAGGCCATTTCCAAGAGAAGAAGTTGCTGTAATGCCATTAAACTGTTTCTCTAAGTTGAGCTTCACATTTCATCCTTTTGATACTCCGTCCACTCTTCATCTATTGTTGGTTCTTATCGTTGGCCTGTTTTTTCCATCACATTCTCATTATGTATAATTTAGGTAATAACAAACTGTCAATATCACAGTCATAATCATCATCATCGGTCTCATATCATTTCGTTTCCCCTCCACGTTGTTGTTGTGTTTTTGCTGTGTTTGTTTCTTTTCCTCATCTGTAACTTCTTTTTCTTCTTCGTTTCTTTATTGTGCTGATTTCCGTTTTCGTTTTCGTGTTTTTTCTGCTTTTCCATGAACTAAAAGTTTTCTCTCCTTCCTCACTTATGCTCCTCTCTCCTCCTCCTCCGCCTCCTTCATCTCCTCCTCCTCCTCCTTCTCTCCTCCTCCTCCTCCTCTCCTTCCTCCTCTCCTCTTCCTCTCTTCTACTCTTTCTTCTTCTCCATCCTTTTTCCTTTTTCCTTCTCACAAATATTTAATTATTTATTTTTTGTCCATCCCACGTTATATTGTAAAAAATATATGGTCTTACACCTTTAAACTTCTTCCTCCTCCTCTTCTTCATCTTCTTTAAGCCTTCTCTCCTATCTTCTACCAAGCAAACTCCACCACACCATAACCATTGCTAATACCACCTCCTACATCCTCCTCTCTCTCTTCTCCATATCCTCCTCACCCTTCGGGAACGCGGAAGTTCCTTCCAAACATCGGAAAGTGGGAGGATTTCAGCCGGTGATGGAGAGAGTTTGGGGAAGGTGGGAGGAAGTGAAGGGGAGCGGCGGAGAGAAAAAAAGAGGTATGGATGGAGATTTTTGAAAGCAAAAAACGAAGATAGAATAATTGAGATAAAACCAAACAAAGACGAGAGAAGAGAGAGGAGAATGAGATGAGAGGAGAGGAGACGAGAGGAGAGAGAGAGAGATGAGAAGAGAGGAGAGAGAGAGAGAGAGAAGAGAGAAGAGAAGAGAGAGATTGAGAAGACTCGAGAAAGAGAGAGTAGAGAGAGAGAGAGTTGTCACTAGAACCACTGCTCAGCTCTGAGCTATGAAGAATTTTATAAAACTACAAAAATATGGTAAAATGGATAAAAATGTAAAATGGAAAGTTGAAGGTTCAGAAAAATATCTATTATAAAAGACTCAGTGATTCACAAACGGAGAAAGAAAAAGAACGACACGAGATTCTTTCATTTCGAAAAATCTGAAAAAAATGTATAAATCAAGTATAGGCGTCCAGCCTCTGGCCCCTTTGCTTTTGGCTCAGTTCTTGCGGCTGAAACGTGGCAGCGAGCCACGTTCCAGCCAATTAACTCATTACGCTAATTACTCATTAAGGGCTTGTTCTACGCAAAAAGTTTGTTACGCAGACCCCCATTGATTTTGACAGCACTACTTGCATGTCAAATTTCAGCTCAATCCGACAATATTTAGGAGTAGTTATTAACTTTTTGGCTTAAACTTGGTTCCACTCCCCTTACGGCTTACGCGAATGGGTCTTATGGTAAGTAGCAGCTCGCTTCGCTCGCTGCCAATTATGAAGAAATTCAATTAAGAAAAGCGGAAAAAAGCCGGCTTAATGACGGCACACACACACACTAAAACTAAACCCGAACTAAATTGGCCTACCCTTCTGTTGTATTTTATTCTCTTACTGTCTTCTTTATAGGGACTGGCAACTAAGCGGGCTTTGTGTTACCCATTTTTGTTGTGCATGGCAGTTACTGTGATGTTAAACCACACACAAACACACACACACACACACAACAAACACACTCCCACTCACACACACAAACACACACACACACAACACACACACTCACACACACACACACAAACCCACAAACACACACAATGGTATCATACATGATACTACCACACCACACCACCACGATGGTAAAGTGGAGAACGCGCTTGCTGCCACATTTTTTGGTAGCCCGGTTCGACTCTCCTCGATGCTCCCGGGAATTTTCACGACATATTAGGGCGGTTACTGGCCCCCTTGAGCAAGGGGCACGGGTGTGTGTGGGTGTAAGGTCCTAATGTAAGTGGATTACCCAAAAATCGGTCAATAATGAACTCAAAGCTCGACCCGGAGGGTGAAACTGGCATTGCGAGTCCCACTCGCTGTGGACATGATGATGGGTGAATAACACCACACTTCTTGGACCAGCGCTCGTCCAGAGGCGGAAGCAAGGAATCTTGCTCCGAGGTTCAGTACCAAGCTTGTATGAAATCAAGACTTTAATGTGTACTACAGACACCCACTTACTTTGTATTGCTGTCAACCATCGGGGAACTCATCAAGACAATAGTACGTTTGTGAGTTAGCTGAAATGACTACACATGGACCCGGAACTAATTAACACACTGCTTCAATAACCAACAATCGACCTACAAAGGTGCTACTGATATTATGGTATGCCAGTTTAATTATACAATATAAGCTTTGAAACTGAAGTCAATGATTTAGTCCGGAGTCACTCATATAGCCAACAGAAATGATGATTTTATTGGAGTGAAAAGGAAAGCTGAATGAAGAAAGAGCTAATAAATGAAAAGAATGAAGGACCCCCTGTGAAGAAAACGCCTGCGACTGAGTTGAATGAGAGAAATGAAGCACTCAGAGTCAAGTTCTCGATCTATGAAAGACGCGAACTTCAGAAGAGTAAAGTAGGCGGAAATAATCTGAGGCTTGTCATGTACGCTATAAAAATTCTGCCTGCGCCACACGGGCAACCATCATGCCTTCGAATGAACCTCCAGGGCCGTACCATCCGAGCCTGGAGGATGGGGTCACTGGCCTACAGCGCTAGAGACACAAATAAAAAAATAAAGAATTGCACTTTATGCAATAAGGCAAGGAGGGTAAGACACTAAACACGTAAAACTAAAAAACACTCTCGAGAAAAGACATTTAATGCCAGAGAAGTAATCGTTGATCGGCATGCAGCAGGAATCAGAAATTACAATCAATGATCAAGGGAAGTGAACGAGGCACAGGTCTTGGCTGTTATTGTTCTGCGCGAAACACGATACGCGCGAACCAGTGAATTTTACAGAAGCAAAAGGTAATCTGATACTTATAGTGACTAGCCGCCAAAGCCGCCCTCCGGGCGACTTTGGGCTAGCTACCGCGGAGGGCTATTTGGGGGGACAGAGGCCACCAAACACAGACTCTCCAGATAGACCCTTCTACTTTCCTGAAATCATGGATGTAAAATGTAGGTATAACGCCAACCCATTCACATCACCCCCAACCCATTCACTCACCCATTACCATCACCCATTCACTGAAATGCCCATCACCCCCCACCCATTCATCACCATACCCATCACCACACAGCCTATTCACTCACATAACCATCACCCCCCATATATTCCCTAACCAATACCCACCCATTCACCACCCATACCCCACACCCATTACCCAGCACCTACATCAAGGTTTCCTCAATTCTCGCAACCACTTTTTTTTTTCACACTTATCCGCTAAATAGGCTGCTAAAAAAAAGAAAAAAAAAGTGATCGGATCATCTCATAAGTGGGCCTAAAACCTACCCTGGTCAACCTGATTCCAAAAATGTGTAATGATGAGGATTCCGCAACGGGGCGGAACCTATACCACACACCACAGACACACATACAAACACACACACTTTGGCTTATATTATTATAGATAACGTAGGAATTTGGTGTTATGACGCCTTCCGGGAAAACGGTGTTATTGTAAGATTTTTGTTGACACGTCGATTCGAGGACGTGGTGTTGTTGGCTACAAATCAATAAGAACACTAGATCAATGAGGACAGTACAGTATGCGCCACCAGACCCTACTTAAAGACACCTGACGCATAAACCGTAAAAAGGAATCATTAATACAGATCTCTAACAACACCTCAAAGAAATACGCACTATAGTGTTTTCCTAACAACTATATACACGAACATCAGCGTTGTAAAGAAAAGAAGACGTGAGTGTCGTGCATATTTGACCCAAGGCTAAAGCGACGAAAATCCATCCAAGAAGGAAAGATTATAAAGCTTGTCAGAAACATATTGCTTAAGGAAGAATCACTGAATACACGGATATCTGATAGAGTATTCTGCCCAACAATCATCTTATGAATCTGATAAAATGTTTTAGAAGTGAACAATGTATCATAAAATTCATCCTCACCGGTAAGGTTAGTATTGTCAGCACTTTTCCTTAAACTGGAATTTATTATGCGAAATATTTCATTCAACGTCGTTTGGAGGGTGTCGCGGGAGATGGGTATAAGTCATCTGGATCTGCGTGTTATCAGTGAGGGGAAGAGAGTGGGACGGGCGCCGCTGCCATCACTCCTTCAGTGCCTAACATCACACCAGCCACCCATCACAAACCCTGCCTTGTCATTACCATAATAAAATGTGCTAAATCTTCCTCCCCTTCCTTTAAATTCCTCTATATCCTTTCTTCCTTATTTTAGTCATTATTGATGTTTATATACAGCGTTTATTCAGCTGCTGTGAGAAGTTGTAGTAGTAAATAGGGCGAAGAAAAGTGGTAAATAGTAAAAATACACACCCTAAGTATCGTGGATTGTCTTTTCGTATAGCGGTAAAATGTTATTTATATGGTTATTTTAACGGATGTTATGCTATTTCAATTATTTTCGTTAATACTGTTTACGTCTTGTTACGGAGTATTTGTTGTCTAGATAATCTTCAGGTAATCCTTGCTCCTTTGTAATCACTTCTGCTCTTCATCCAACTGTGCTCACATTTTCTATCTTCATGGTCTGCTTTTTTTCCCTCCTCCTCCTCCTCCTCATCCTCGTAGCATTTCAACCTAGTACTGAAGCAACTACCAAAATGCCATAGCAACTACGCGTCTTCACATCTCATGTTTTCTCCCTTATCATTCCTTCGTCATTTATTTCTTCTTCTCACTGTCCTTAATCATGCTTCATTCCTTCCCTCCCATGATGGGAAAACCGAATCTAGATATCCCCTCAACTCTTTCCTTCCCTCCTCTCCGTCTCCATTCCCCGTATTCTTGTCTATTGTACTGTTTTTATCATCTTTGGTTCTTCGCTATCGTATTAACCTCCTCCTCTACATCCTCTGCCTACCTTCACAATAAGATCGCAAGTTATTCACAACTTTCTATTCATGGTATATTCATGAACAAATGGCCGATGTGCTCTCTCTCTCTCTCTCTCTCTCTCCTATCTCTCTTATTCTCTCTCATCGCCTCCTCCTCCTCTCTCTCTCTCTCTACTCCATCTTCGCTACTCTCTCTCTCCTCTCTCCCCACATCTTCAAACATTGTAAAAGAAACTCGCATCTCTTGTTCTTTTTTCCTAAATAATTATTTTCGCCCTCCCAGAGAGTCTTTTGGTTTATAAACGGGAAATAGAGTCTATACAAAGCACAATCTCGCTACTGAAACAGGACACGCGGCGAAGAGGGTGAGGCTGAGAGAGAGAGAGAGAGCAAGAAACTGTGGCTGGAAACTGGATACTCGGGTAGATGGGAAGGATGGGTGAGAGTGGGAAGAAGCGAGGGAGAGAGGAAAGAGAGTGTACAGCTGTATAGTCGGTCAGCCCCGGTCCGAAATTTTGCTCACCGGTATCAAATTAGGGCGAGAATGCTAAGAGTGTTTTTTGAGAAGGTATAAATGCCTAGAGTTAGAAAACATGTGATAGCATTGTGGGGGTGGCAGCTTTATATGAGTTATCTCCCTTTTTCCAAAATGGCCGCCAAAATACACCCAATAATTATGAAATTTTTGGTGGTTTATACTGCCCACGTGTAACAGCGTATATCATGTCCTGGCTAAATGACTCGACAAGAATAGCAGTCCTTTGGGATTTATTCGTAGTACTAGTTGTATCTCCAGTGAGGAGCCCGACCAGAAATCGCTGTAACTCATTTGGTATGGCGATATGAGTAGCTACATCAGACGGATGATATGGCCACGGGGTGAAAATCATGTCCTTCTTGATGGCCGTTCGGATATGTGACGAAGTCTGATCTATGATCTTGTTGATATCTGTAGACTTTGCCTTCCAAAGCTTGAGCTCCTATGTAGATTTTGATTTTCCAAGACAACATCCTTTAATGAGACACAGCATGGAACCATCAACAACTTTCCCTTGTCGTCGGAAAATATTTCTACTGCACCTCCAAGCTCGGATTTCAGTCTTCTGTGCATATTCTTCTTTGTTGAATCCTTCAGAAGATTAACTCCACCAGACAACATTAATGATTCCAATTTTGTGGTCAAGGAGGTGACTGGTATAATCCTCTTGTTGGGGATAATATCTTCTCTGATGTATTCGAAAAGTTCTTGGTAAGCTTCTCCTTCAACCTTGTGATACAGTATAAATTCATCTGTTACTTTCTCTTCTTCATTCTCATTGCTGTCCTCTTTGTTCCTAGTGTAATTCCTATAGCATGAAGCGTGGTAGTGTGCCTCTGCGGCAACAATGTCTCTACTGGTTAGTGCTATCATCCTGCCGTCTGCATTTCTGACGGCACTCTCTCTTTAGTGTTTGATCTACTCTCAGTTGTGAAGCTAGCGTAAGTGTTTCACGTGTATTGGAGTGCTTTTTGAACTTGACCTTGCTACAGAATACGCAGATCGGAGCATAAACTCTTGATTCATGTGTTGATGTTCTGGAAGACTTTTTTGGAGGACAGTCACTACTACCAGATAGATCACTACTACATTCACCTGCTTTACTTTTCAGAGTTTCCAAGTCTCTTTTCATGGTGAACATGCTTCTACATTTTCGATGATAGAATATAATTGGAACTTCTTTGTCCTGAAGCGTTTTTGAAACGTCTAGAATGGGGACATGGTTCCTGACTTTGGCGGCTTCAAGTAAGGTTAACCAGGAGGCATGGCTTTGAGGACTGACAAAATGTTCATCTCCGTCGGATACTGCCTGGTGTATGATGCACAGTTCTTGGCGGGTGCCTGTGGCGTTTCCATGTTAACGGACATTCCAGGCCTCCTACGTTGAAGTTCCACAGCTACCACGACACCGGATTCTGGTCCCGGATTCTTCTCTACATCACCAGCCTTCAACAATAGCTTCGAGAGGTAGTCGGCTGCTACTCTACCTCTCCACTCCAAAAACCCGACTTTCTCTGAACGCACGACCTGCGGGCCGGCTGGTCTTCCGGCAGTGGTGGTCTCCTCGAGGGTCTCCAACGTCGCCAGTCGATCGTCCGGTCCGTCTCTCGCCGATGAAATACGACACCTGAAAAAGATTTTTTTTAAAAATTATATGTATGTATATTTATATAATTATATAATATACAGTTTGGAAAAGGGGGATAACTCCCATAAAGCTGCCACTGCCACAATGCTATCACATGTTTTCTAACTCTAGGCATTTATACCTTCCCAAAAAACACTATTAGCATTCTCGCCCTAATTTGATACCGACCAACCCCCCAGGCTGATCGCCTAGTAGAGAGGATTGGAAGAGTGGGGAAGGTGGTAGTGAGAGAGAGACATATTAGATGAAAGACAGAGAGAAGAATAAGAGAAAAGAAAGGAGAGATGCAGGGAACAGGGAAGGAAGAGAAGAGGGAGATTGGATAAGGGGAAATGGAGAGAGAGATTGGATAAGGGGAAATGGAGAGAGAGAGAGAGAGAGAGAGAGAGAGAGAGAGAGAGAGAGAGAGAGAGAGAGAGAGAGAGAGAGAGAGAGAGAGAGAGAGAGAGAGAGAGAGAGAGAGAGAGAGAGAGAGAGAGAGAGAGAGAGACTTTGATCCATCTAGACTCTTTGCAAGTACCAACGACAAGGTTATTGACTATACAAAGCGCCACCACGCCAGGATGAACCTGGTGGGATCGAACCGCTGATCGAACGCAGGGACGCTGCACGCGAGCCCACAGCTCTACCAACCGAGCCACCCTGACGGGTTGCCACCCTCAGGGTGGTGACAACAATTATTATCTCAATGTTTCCTTGATCTCTTTTCTTAGATCTGGTTATTTGTCTTGTACTTTTCTTATAATTGCCAAGGCTGACACTGCAGGTTTGTTTGTTGCCATAAATTCCCGACACTTCGTTGTATATCTATAGTGTTTCGATTTGTCAAAATATTTATTAGTTCTGTTTACCTAAATTATTTTTGTAAAAATATCACTAAGATAAAAGTCGCGATGTAAAAGTCGAAGAAAATGAAAAAATATTAAATCTTACTGTAATTCACCGAATGAGCGTCTGTCCGTCTGTCGTCCTACAGCCAAGGCTCCGCCATTTATGTCCCAATTAGAGAGAACTGCAACTCCGAAATGCCAGTGGTCGCTGGTAGTTTTAACTCACAATTTGGTGAAAAGTTGGTCAACTTGAAAGAAAAATATGGGCTTATTCCACTGTACTTAAAACACACAAGTATAATATTAAGAACGATTTTCTTCTATATGTATATTGTATAGAAGCTTGATTCTGTAAAACATTGTATATAACCAAATAACCAAGTAGGTTATAGTTGAGGAGGCGAGGTAAATGCTACTCTATGATATTATATAGTCAATAACGAATGTTTAGAAGTTATCTATACCTAGGCAGTCATATTTTCCTGTTATTATTGTGTATCAATCAGATAGAAAGCCTAGAAGTGCAATGAGTCGACGCGTGAAGTGGCAATGTTTTGATTCAATCTCCCCGCCACAATCTCCCCGCCCACCACTCCCCGCCGCGGCACGTCGCCTCCACAATTATAACCTACATTGTCGCAGCAACAAGCCGATTTCGGCATTCTTTATTCTTCGTTTTTCCAAGGCATTGCTTATTGTATTTTGACAAGCGTTTGCCAGACGCAGCAGTACTGTCTTAGAAAACAGTGTGAACATCGCCCAAATTTTACATGCCACAATATACATGTAAAAAATATATTAAGCTTTGCTACTCGAGGCGAGTAATTTGCATTAAATTGCTATTATAGAACGTTCCATCGTAATGCATGTCATCCATATAATTAGTAGAACAACAGAAGAACTATTTTTTTGGTTTCAGATGCGGTGCATCAATATTTATCGCGAATTAATTTTTTGAAAAATATTAGTCGCGGAGCCAAAACACAGTAGACCAACCTTTGAGTTAAAACTGCCAGCGACCACTGGCATTTCTCGAGTTGCAGTTCTCTCTAATTGCAACCAAACTTTCAGGAAAGCTTAGGGTCATCCTTGAGATGGTCATAAGCTATATTTGACCAGGTTTATCCAATTTCTTCATCAGTTAAGAAAATTGGCAATTTTTGCAGAGGGAAGGAAAAGAGAGAGAGATTCATAAACCGGGGTTACGTGTACAAAGCCATTCGGATTGTCTTTCAGTGCAGCATACTTATTACGGTAATTTTTGCTAGTAATAAAAATAATGAATATTAATAATAAATAATAAACAATTTTGTAGTTCCTAATATCTCAATAAAAACAGTAAGGGTTTGCCCAGGGCCACAAAAAGCCAGAACCGGGCCGCTGCCGTGCTGTGTCAAGCTGTGGCGACAGCCTCACTGTTTCCCCGTGTAATTAACGCAGCCTAGCCTATCCCCGGAGTCAGGGGATATTGCTGGGAATAGAAAATTAGCCCGGTGACTGGCGGTAACTTTGCATCTGGCGCCTAGTTAAGAGTTCCGGCGGGTTCTAATGCACTGCCTTGGAGACTGTTCCTAACACAATAATACAATCGTAGGTGTGAGAAGTTGAGGAAATAAATATATTCTTATCGTTTAAACTATAACTTCTTTTAATAATTAATTCCGCCCTTTTAAATACATCAGATTCAGAGTGTTTACAGGCAGTGTGTGTGCATTACTCTCGCCGTGGCCTCCACCGTGCCTCAGACAGCGGCGCGTGTGTTGCCAGGCACGCACCACACGCCGAGCCTTGGCAGGCTTGCTACTGCTCTGTTAATACTGGGATAAAGTTGTGCCTGTCAACGAATAGGCATATTCCTGTTATGTATAAGCTTGGGGAGTGACACTATGTGATGGTTTTGTGATGTAAGGGCGTGATGTAGCATGTTTTGCGGTGGTAGGGGGCGGGAGATGACATTCCAGGATGGTGACAGTGGTGATGACGCCACACACGCAGTGTTGCCACGCGCGAGTGCCATCACAGAGATCAGCTGGGATTTTGTCACTGTGATCTGATGGGCTTGTAGGTAGGCGTTTTTCCAATACAGTTCCTTGAGTCTACATGATAAGAGGTAAGATTTATTACGCGTCTAGGAAACTATGCAAAGCGTCAATCATAAAGCTGCATCCTACCTAGCGGGGTGAAGAGGCGGAAGGGTACAGAGGGCAACACACAGAGGGTGAAGTAAGAAGCAGTTATCCCTCATGTGTTGTGCTGTGCAGTTGTGGTGTTGTCTTAAATTTATGTTGTATTATTTGCATTTATAATCTTGGGTTTCTAGATCGAATGTTAGCGGTGTTTTTTAACCATTCATTTAAGCTGTTGTGTGTGGCAATACTGCGCGCATCTCAGGACTCCCCACGCAGTCCCTCTGCCGTGACGAGCGGAGAACGTCGTGTTTCTGTGTACCATTCTGTTTACCCTCGAAAAACTATACATTTACTTG
>JACEEZ010023812.1:0-2500 GCA_016584305.1 Chionoecetes opilio | reverse complement strand
TGGAGCGATTTGTGGTCCTGCTGTACGATCGCACCAGCACAGAGGAGGGTGTGAACCAGGCAAGGAAACAGCTGTTTCAGCAAGAAAGGCAGAGCTATTTATGGTCGGCCTCCTACATAGGCTGCAAATAATCCAACACACCAAGAGAACTGTCTACCAGGCGGGTCACTGTTGGGCCCAAATGATGACCCCTGCTCCAGAGCTTCCGTCACCAAGTGAATGGGGCTGGAACAAGAAGCCTGGTGGTGGATGGAGTATAACCTGGACGACCCTACCAGAAGCATCAGAAGCTTGCAGGGAGCTCTTGCGATGGGCTGCAAGAACGGCTGCAGAGGACGCTGCAAATGCCAGGGAAAGGGGGGCTCTCAGTCAGCCCCTTTGTCAGTGCGGTGGACAGTGCTTGAGTGGGCGCGGCTCACAGAGAACAGTTCATTACTGTTTGGACACAATTTCCATCCTATTGACTTGCAATTAGACTATAATAAGCTATTGTGTTTTACCTCTGCTACCTACAAAAACAGAAGAAATAATTAGGGGTTGTTTTACGCACTTGACGAAGTGGTCCTGATTTAAAAATCGTAACATGGACGGTATAAATGATAATTCTTATTTTTTAGCTCAAACTAGTAATTATTTGCCATTTCAACTGTTAGTGGACATAAAATACTGATGTATGATTATAATACAAAGGAAAAACATTCCACCCCTAGAATGATTTAACCTACAATATCAAAGAGTTTCAAATAAGCGATGGCGGCCATCTTGAAAAAAGGCCGCCATTTTTGTCACAGGTCGAATCTGAGGGTGGCTCTAAATCTTAAAAAAAACACTGAGGATAGTCTACCTGCGGACCAAATTCCATGCTTGTTTCATCAAACCCACAATACTTTCACCTATCTGCATACTATCATCACATCCAGGAGATGAACACACAAAGTGTAAAGTTGGCGGTCAATCGGTGGAGACTGTTAAAGCCCACCCCGCTGACGCTAGTGATTCCGTGACACTTAGTGACAGCAACAAAGCTTCAACAAACACTTTAGTGGATATATATATATATAATGTATTATATATATATATATATATATATATTATATATATATATATATATATATATAATATATATATATATATATATATATATATATATATACTATAATATACATCTATATATATTATATATCTATATATATATATATATAATATATATCTATATATATATATATATATACTATATATATTATATATATACATATATATATATATATATTAATATATATATATATTATATTATATATATAATATATATATATATATATATATATATATATATATATATATTATATATATATATATGATGTTAGTGTTTTAGGTCTTTGTATGTATATGTATATATTTATGCTATTACTTGCCCTTAAAGATAAGTAGCACACGACAGTGTACCTTTGGGCTTATTGTATATGTATGTATAAGAAATAGAAATAGAAAAAGAGAGAGAGAGAGAGAGAGAGAGAGAGAGAGAGAGTAGAGGAGAGAGAGAGAGAGAGAGGAGAGAGAAGAGAGAGGAGAGAGAGGGGATGAGAGAGAGGAGAGGAGGACGAGAGAGAGAGAGAGAGAGAGAGAGAAGAGAGAGAGAGGAGAGAGAGAGAGAGGTATGCAGATGTAGTACGGTAGGGGTAGGTAGAGAGAGAGAGAGGGAATAATAATTGACAGCGAGCTTCGCTCGCTGTCGCTTACCATAAGACCGTAGAACCAAGTTTCCGCCTAAAAGTGTATAACTACTCCTAAATATTATCGGATTGAGCTGAAATTTGACATGCAAGTAGTGCTGTCAAAATCAATGGGGTCGTCGGAAGAAACTTTTTGCATAAACAAACCCTTAATGGGTAATAAGCGTACACTACTCCTAATTATTGTCGGATTGAGCTGACATTCGACATCCAAGTAGTTGCTGTCCAAATCAACGGGGGTCTGTAAACAAACTTATTGCATAAAACAAGCCCTTCATAAGTAATTCACGTAATGAGTTCATTGGCTGGAAACGTGGCTCGCTTGTCACGTTCCAGCCGCAAGAGCTAAACCAAAAGCAAAGGGGCCAGAGGCTGGACGTCTATACTTGATTATAATATTAAGGCTCATTAGTAAGGCAAGCCATAGACCACTATATCTCTCGACTGTTTACGCGCCAGTGTTTTGAAATCGCCAGGCTGCATAGGGGCCCTACCGGTGGGGGGATAGAAGGCTGGTGTTAGGAGTGGTGTGGAAGTGAGAGTTTTAATGGGTTGTGGTGGAATGTGGTTGTGCATGTGGTAGGGAGTGATAGTTAAGGTGGCAGGTGTTGTGAGTGGGTTTGTGAGGTGTTAAAGTGGGTGTGAGTTGTTATGAGGTGTTGTTAGAGAGTTATAAGATATTATAAAATTATGAGGTTGTTAGTGGTGTGAGGGGTGGTGTGTAGTTGGTTATGAGTGTTGTTAGAAAGTTATAGTTAAGTATGTGTTAG